>JAXGGA010001604.1:0-146306 GCA_038373865.1 Uloborus plumipes | reverse complement strand
TGCGGCCATTCTCTTGTATGCACGCATGACATCTACGCGACATGGATTGGCGGACATGGCTAGGATCCTTGAAATGCCCGGCATTTTTGAAAATGTCCGCCAATCCATGTCGCGTAGCATAGTAATCATGCGTGCATATAAGAGAATGGCCGCAACTTCGAACACATCCTGTGATGTTCTTATACCATTTACTATTTTTTTGTGTGCGTAATAAAGCGTTTTACACAATATTCTGTGTTGCGTCCTAACTGTCTTTGTGTCTCATTATCTCGATAGGGGGGTGCGTTTCCGTCCATGCTTTCCTATGTAATTATGGCTCCTCATGACATTCTCTACCTCCCCTCCAAATTTGTATGCGCAATTCTGGGACACTCTGTATATGCAGAATCCTTTTCTCTCACAAGGCAAGCACTGGAAAAGGAAACGAAGAAATATAAAAAAAAGTTTTAGCCAACAGTCTCTGAAAGAAAGTTATATCTATCCAAAAGCTGGCATCAGGTATAACAGTTAATATCATGCGAATAGTGTAATAATGCAAAAAGTTTAAATAGTTAGCAAGACATCTTTGGGGGGGGGGGATTTATTTGCCCTCGTCATCCCAATGTCGAGATATAATTTTATAAAGTCTGGCGAAGTTTTTTAAAAAAGATTTAAATTTAAAGACTTGTCGAGAAATTGATCACCCATTTTAACCGTTTGCATGTCCATGACGACTATCTACAAATCACGTAAAAGATTTTTGTCGTTTTACACTGAAACTCGCTAAATTTGGAATATTTTCAAAAACATTTCGGCAGATTTTTAAACTTTACCTGCCACCAAGGTGGCTCGTGCAATCCGCCTGCAGCAGGTTGATGCACGCCGCCTTCGGCGGCGTACTTCGGGTTTTCAGTGAAGCACACGACTAGAACAATTTCATTCTCAACAATGTATTTCGGGGGCTTCACGGTGGTCAGCATGGTGGCCTCTTGAACCGATGCATTTTATATTAGAAGAGGCTCGCTAAGAGCCTTTTTTGAGATTGATGTTTTCCCTCGGACCGAGTGTCAAAAAACTACCTAAGCTATTCGCTTTCCGTGCTTGACATTCCCGTCTACAAGCTACTTTTGTGTTGAAAATTTTTGACAAAGAGAGGGGTTGAGAATTAGAGGAAGCTTGGTTGTGGAAGAGAAGAACCAGAGGGAGAATTTAGCACTGTGCCAAATTCTCCATTTGTTTCTTCCATTCGAATTTGCTCTTGCCCTCGCAGATGTACTTAAGAATTTACATTTTAATGAACAGCTCTGCTTAATAAATTCGGACAATTATGTAAAGTAAGCAAACATATGAACTTAAAATTACGAAACTTTCGATACCTGGTTCGATGTTCAGTTCACTGGCTTTCGGGAGAAGTAAGAAAAACATAGATTGATACATACATACACTCAGTTTTTACAAAAAAATATTTTGATGACAGGGTCACGAGGTCAAATAACTTTCGTGCGTAGTATTTTAGACATTTTCCAGCACATATAAAGAAATCGTTAACATGGAGAGTAGTTCTTTCAAATGTAAAGAAAATTGATGTAATTTTATTAGCGTCTGTGATCTAAAATTGCATAAAACTGCATGGAATGTGTGTGAAGAACAAACATACAATATAATAGTGCCACAGAGTGATAAAGTAAACACTTCAAACAGTTACAACCCCCACTTTGTCTCAGACTAATGCAAGAGCTGTTTTGCAGTATTCATATTTTAAATATCCACAATTTTAACATTATTCAGTGAATACTTCACTCAATATCGCCGAAAGCGCCAAATTAAAAACAAATTCGAAAAAAAAAGTCATTTTTTGCCAATTTTGTCGCCAACATGGCGATATGTCGCCAAGTTGGCGACGAAAAATTGGCGATCAGAAGTAAAGCCATCTATCAGCATGATGTTGCTATTATAAATTACCACATCCCTTAATCCTGCATTGAAATTAACATATTTACCCCAAACAGGGGTAAAAGAGCCCCTTGGGAACATTTGAATGTAACCAAAAGGTTAGGCGCATAACTAGACCCCACTTAAAGTTCACATGCGAAATTTCAATCTTCTACGCCACACAGTTTTTGAGTTATGCGAGATACATACATAAATCATGAATACATACCTACATACGTAGAAAGCCGTCATGTATTTTTCTGTTGTCCATACGTTCGTAGGTAGAAATGCATGTGCAAATAGGCCGAAAAAACTACTCAGCATTCATTAATGCGTGATTAAAAATACATTTTAGATCGAAAATTGAGGGGAAGTTTTTCCGCGATTACGATACTACCTTTACGATGTAAAAGAAAGTTCGAATAAACAAATAAATAAATAAATAAACCCGAAATGTAATACATAAATAAACACTAAAAGTAATGGATCACTACATGCCATATAAAAACATACAAAAGTGAAAATATCTAAAACCAAATTCAAGTATTCTAACTCAAAATTTAAGGTGGTCATTCACTGGTCAAATTAGTGGTCATTCACTGGTCAAATTAGTGGTCATTCACTGGGTCAGAGGTGGTCATTCACTGGGTCTTTGCGCCATTTTTCCTTCGAACACCCCAAAAAACCGGAAGCGGTACCTTTCAAGTTCCATCATTTTTTTTTTACGTATTTACATAGATCAATAAAACTATTCAAACTATCACGAACAAAATATTACAGTATTTAAAATTACTACGATTTTTTAAAAATGAAATTTTGCTTAAGTGGTCATTCACTGGTCTGTCTACCCTAATTATCACTGAGATTAGCCTTAATAAATAGTTTGTTGTGTGTGTTTTCTGCTTGTTATTCGGTGGTTACGTTAGTCACGTTACGTTAGTCACACTCCATCTTGAGTAAAAGTGACACTTAAGACTAAAAAAAATTAAGATTTAATAAATGTGTTTTATGTTTTCAAAAGCCAACTTTACATATTTTTCAAATATATCATTCAATTTTTAACACTTGCTTAACTTTGAGAAATTTTTGCCTCACAGCATGAGCATTCATTTTCGGGGTTGCAAAAATGTTACGTAAGTCACGCTGCTATTTTGGTTGAAAAAATATCTACTGTCAGTAATTTTGTTTTAAATTCTTAGCAGAAATGATACATAGATACCATGTACATTGCAAATCCACCAGCATAACTAAAAATTATTTTTTATCCCTTTAAGTTACAGGTAAAATGAGTTATAAAATCAGCTCTGAATGTTACGTTAGTCACGATGGAATGACCCGCAATAGAAAAAATCTTTTACTCTTGCAAATGTTTTTGGCATGAAGTTTAAAGTAATCACTGAATTTTCCGTAGTTTCTGAGAACGGTGTTGGAACGTCACTTTGTTTAGTTTGAGAGCCACATTTGTGATGAAAGTATGCATCGTGGTCGTTGCGAAAACAGTCCTCTGGGAAGTGATTTCATTAATGTTAATTAATTTAATTATGAAACATGTTAGTTATCATGTCCACGATTCGCACCTAAATTTATAGTTTCGTAAATAATTAAGTTTCGTAACTAATTACGTGCCAATTATTTTGCAGATATTACTCAACGAAGTGCAAAAACACAGTCCTCTAGCACAGTCCCCTGCCCTGGCAGGGGACTTACCCCCATCATGATTTATCAGAAAAACACAAATTTCGATTTTCCCTCTTTCGAACCAAAATAGATTAATTTCCTGAGCAGTAGTATAATTATACGAACATTTCGAAATAGCATGCCCGGACAGATTACGTATGGAAAATGACGAGTTTACAGAGAATAGCCCAAAAATAACTCTCTCTTTCACAATAATTAAAATTTGCTGGTTAAATTACAGAGTAGTTTTAGTCACTTAAATATGATTCCAAAGAAATAGAATAAATTAATATCTTTTTGACTGACTACGAGGTATTTTGAGAATACTACAGTTGATCCCGCTTATTAGAATATCGGTTAAAAGAATATCCCGCTTAATATTTCAATGTATTATAATGCAATATAATTTTCAATGTACCAAACCATTATAATGCATTATTTTGTTCCCGGATAATTCAGTATCCCGCTTATAAGAATATTTTTTCGTGGCAAAATAAATATTCCATTAAGCAGGATCGACTGCATTTTCAAGCAATAAAATTCTTGCATAGGCTTTGAAGAAAAATCAATAGGTAAATAAAGGCTCTATTGTCTATTTACTCACATATTTAATAATTAATGACCTCTTCTAATTGCTCACACGACAAAAAATTAAAGAATTTACATTGCTAACATCATATCTATTTGAAAACATTTTGGAAAATGTCTTGTGTTTAACTTGAAACACATTGCTAGTTATTAGAAAGTTCCTAGCATATTAGTTTTCCGCAAACAGAAGCTTTTATTTGCATAAAAGATATATTTAACCACACTAATGGGGTCCATTTGAGAAAAAGCACTTGCAATTACGTTTGTTTTAACGAAAATGTTTTCCAAAAGCAAAACTTTAAGTAAAATGATAGTATTTATTTGCTTTTCGGATTACGATGAACAAATATTTCATTTCGTTTGCTGTTTTACCTGTATTATGCTGTATTTGTGCATGCTAATTCTCAGTCAATTAGTTCTACTAAACAATGCATGTGGTACATTAAACTATTTTGTTATTGTTGGTTTTCCCAGCAAATATTAAGCATGCGGAGTTTTATTCTATTTGTTTGAAGGGAAAAAAATATTCAAAATGAAATGCTCATGCATAATGTCACCTGATATTTAAATACATTAACAATTACGAGACATATGCATAATAGAAATTTTCGAAGGCATAAAAAAATGCTTAATTTGTTTACAAACTGTTTGAGTAAAATAGTAGATTCAATAGTTAAATTGAATTTACTAAGGTTTTGCAAATGACATTTCCGAAGTTCAAAACTCTCTGTCTTTTAGAGCAACTTTAAACTGCTTGGATTTACATTGCACTACTCTTATCTTTTTTAGTATATTCGAGATTTTAAAAGAAATGATATATTGGCCAATGCTGCCCCTCGCTGGTATTGCTGTGAGCACTATGTGTATTTACTTTTTCGTTTTCAAAACAATCTGGCCACACTACTGCCTGATCTTTTTTAGTAAAACCTCCCACGTATTTACGTATGCGACAGGTCTTCTCTGATCTTACTAAAATAGGGGTGATAGGTAAGATAACAATAAAGGAAAGAAGAATAAGAAGCATTTTGAACCGCATCAAACAACGTGGAACGATGCTAATTTCAAACACATAGTTCAATTGAATATGTCAAAAGGATATAGCAAATGCAAGTTTTAAATTGAAAACTTCGGAAAGTTATCACCCACAAACCATCAACCCTTTTTCAAGGGGAACTGTTCGCGCGTGCAAGGCGCGGTTTTCACGGACGGACAGTACCCGAGTGGTGCAGTAACAACAACAACAAGAATTTTCGTTTATGGGGGGAGGGGGGGTTGTTATACGGTTCGTATTTTTTAATCAACTCGAAAGTAATATTAAAGCTAAAGAGATCCTTCCTTCATTTGCTAACCTAATAGCTCATTTGCCCTTACCTTCCGCTGCTTAATTTCGCTTGATGCCCAATATAATCAACCAAAAGACAATCATTGTACATTTGCATTTTACCTTCTACATCCCAATCTGCAATATCGATCGTGTATTCACTGGATGAAATAAAGACCTCACCCTGCCCATTATTAACTCAGAAGCTACTTTTAATTGCACTAATAACTCATTAAGCTGTTTTCAATTTTTTCCGCTTGACCTGAGTTTCCTTTGATGCCCCCTTTGTATAAATCTTGCTAATGATCCTATTTAAAGAGAAACTTTTTTTATTTATTTACTTTCGTTTCAAAAAATTTTCGTAGTTGAAACATTTTTTCCTTTTCTTTTTGTGCTCATAACTTTCTCAAAATGTACAACAAAAAAGAAGAACAGACAACAAACACAAATTCGCTTTTGTAAAATTTTCATGAAATAGTCATTAATTTTGTGGAAGAAAGCACACCTTGCATGTCTAAATTACTTAAAGAAAGTAAAAATCCGAAAGTTACTCCATATGATTTTTATTTTGTTAAACTGTTCAAGACTTTCGTGTCTAACTTTACTGAATCCAAGCACGGTAACTTTAAAAATAAACTAGACATTGTTTTGCTACTAATTACTATTTTGGGCGAAGAATTTTTGAAATGTGGTGATAGAAACCTTAAGATAAAAAACTAAACTTTTCACGCAAAAGATCTCTTTTTGTGTTATATTTAGAGACTATATTTAGAGAAGAAATTTTTAATTAATTAAAATTTTACAAATCATACAAACATAAGGGAAAAAGGGTGATAGTGTATTGTAAAATACTACTTCAGAATTTCTATAGTGTAATGATAAAATCAAAACAGTCCTACCTTATTCTGTCCTTTTTACGTTCCGGCGAGTGCTTTTCGTTCATTTGAGGCTATATGCCCAGGTTCTTTTGATGAGGACTACAATCTAGTGTCTTGCCTCCATTATACATGATTTTTATTACATATATCTTGTACAGACAATGTATGAAAGAGTTTCATCTCAAAGGAAGGAAAGTACATCCGGAGCGATGGTGGGAGTCGAACCCACCGTCTCAGAGTTATCGGCTACACGCCTTAGACCGCTCGGCCACTGAGACCCCGAGTGCTTTTAATCGTAGCTGAAATAAACTTCTTAATTCTGTGAAAAAAATAAGCGCACACATAATGTTTACTGCAACAAAAAACATTCATTTACACTCAACTGCATTCTTCATTTGATTTTTTTTTTCAAAAGCCATCAGCTTCAACATACATGGGGACTGCGTACTATGCGCTTTGCCTCCTGACAAACACAGGACAGATTTACGGCATAGAGAGGATTAAATAACATCCACGTGTAAGGCGGGACTCGAACCCGCGACCACTTTCTTTCAAGGAGAATACTCTACTTCTAGACCACCATGACTCCCCGTTCGAAACTTATCACGACCTTCAGATTGCTCATTCGAGAACAGGATTATGAGACTGACTCGCTGCCGACTGCGCTACCGAGGCTCACCGAAACTTATTTACACGACACAACTTAGCTCGTATATACAGTTACAGTTTTCACAACATTTATTTTTTGCTGTGTAGATTTGAATAAAGCAATTTGTAGGAAAACAATTAGTTTTAGTTGATATTTCTTATGATATAATTTTCTTAATAAGTTTAAGAAAGTTATACCATAAGAAATATAAAAGTTGCCAATGAAGTTCCCAAATACCGAGTCCAAACATGTTTTGTCTTAAAAATGTCAATCTTTTTTTTTTCTTCGCTAACAGAGTTTCAGCAACATTTCTTCATTCTGGAAAAAAAATTCCGATTTGACTTAAGATATTTCTAGGGGAAAATTGAAAAATGTGCAGCGTCTTGAAGGCATTCGTTCAAAAATGGAAAAGATATACTGAAAAACTTCGAAAAAAAATGGAGCGGCACTGGTTTATCAATTTACCCAGCGGGCAATATAAGTTATACAAACATTTTGATTCTGCTATATTTTTAGTTTTCCAGACAATAAAAATGTGCTCTTTTTAATTAGTTATACAGAGTTTATCCACCAATTAACAATATCGAGGTTGCGAGGAAATATCTGATTAAAAAAACTTGTCATTTGGGTTAAAGTACTGAATGTAATTTTGTACGTCCTTGTACGAAGTAAAGTAAGTAAGTATTCGTGAAAAAAAAATCATTCAAATTTCAGCTAACATATGCACAACAGAATTATCCGATCTCTAACCATCCCCAAGTTAATCATAACTAGTTTTCTCACGATTTTTATGTGTGCGAATATCGCACACCGAGAAGGAAAAGGGCACTTTGTAAATTGGAGTACCATTAAAGATGTGTGTGTCCCTTTTTCATTCTCGGTGTGATACGTATACATCGCATATCTTAAAAATGATATGTATGATGTAGGAGGCGAAAATTTTGTTTGTGTAAATTCTGTGCAAGGTTTCTTGACAAAAACATCGTGATGTCAGCGTGACGTTAGCCTATGAAAAACGAGCTAGATAAAACGTCACAGCCTACTTGGCGAATTAGAGGAGGTGGCTAACTGCTTGTGAGCTCTTATTGGGTCCGCCCACAGTGACGTCAGTATCAATTTAAGTTGATGTCTAGTATAGTTGTACACCTCCTTCGAATATTATATTTGGATGTTCCAGAAAGGAGTTTCCTTTTTTTATTGTGGCGAAACTTCTAATTTCATTTTTATAAAATGTTATAAATTGGCCACCATTGAACTATTCCCGAGATTTTTGCAACTAACTTTGTTTCCAACTTTGTTTCCAAACAGTTCCAACAGTTTATTTTCAAATTTTTGGTGCCACATTTTTCACCAACTTGATGCTGTATCATGCAAGTTGGCGAAAAATACAAAAAAAAAAATCTAATTTCTTTAAATTTGCAAGTATCGTTTTTTTTTTATCCTATGACTTTTGATGTGAAAAATGTATAAAATTTCTTTCAGAAAACCAAGACTTCCGAAAAAAATTATACATTTCAGAAATGTCACTAGGTATGTGTATATGAGAACGTGTACCTGTAGGATTGTCATTCCTAAATAACAATTTTAAGTAAATATTGAAGCAAGAACGAAGCTATGCTACGTATCGAATAAGTCTAAATGCCGGCCAGTCTAGTGGTTAGAGAAGTCTGATCGGAAGGGGGAGGTCCAGTGCTCGAATCCCGGCTCGGGCATGGATATACCTTATCTCTCTCCCTTTCCCTGTGTTACTGTGTGTGTTGAATGGCTACCTGCACTATAAATGGGTCTAATGTTATGTGTGTTGAGCCTACTGGACTTCCACCTTAACGGTGCTCGTAAAAACGGAAGCCATACCTATCCCACCATATATCGGTAGATATATCTACTCGCGCTCGGGTTCTCGAGTGGTTTTATAAACAACAACAAAAGTCTAAATGAACTACTGCTAAGAATAATTACTTCAGTTAATTCACAGTTAAGAAAGATATTTATTTTTCTTTGAATTATTAATCATTACCGCTCTGGCAAAAGAAAGAAGTGGGGGAAAATAAAATAAATCACAAAACTTCCCGGACATTTTTTTGCTGAAAATCCCAGTGTAATTTATTTAAATCTTTCATTTCTATTAATCAGTAACGAAAATACTTTTGGCTTTGAATAGAGTTAAAAATTTTTAATTACGAGGGAAAAAACTTCAACCAATTAGGAATTTACTACAATTAGAAATGATTTTATCGTAAACAGCTTATGTCACGCATTTGATCGTAAAAAATGCAAACGAATAAAAATTCAGAGTGTTTACACAGAAGAAATTGGAATGCGTGGAATGAAGAAAAACCACATAACACACAAAATGCTGTTCTCCAAATATTGATTTTTTTCGCGAAAAGGAATTCAAGAGCTCTTGATAAAATATATTAAAGGCATTCAAATAAGAAAATATTAAGATTGAGTGTTTACATTTTCTTTGGATCATGGTGCATTGGAGAATTTCATCCAAGAAGGAATTTCAAATAATTTAGAAAGGAAATAAAATGGCGCAAAAATTGGTTGCGGAAAAATCTTATCTCAAAGCAATTGGATTAAATTTCACGCTTATTGAACAGTGGTAGAATATTTTAATATTCCAGAATTCAAGGACCATAAGCTTAGGTTTACAGTGTGGATTTTTTTTTTTTTTTTTTGTTCATCTATACTTTTAAAATCTATTCACGTCTGTCTGTCCGTCTGTCTGAAGCATAAACTCCTCAGAAACCGCTTGGAGTAGAGACTCGATCGAGGTACCATTCGAATCCAGTTTCTTTTCTGAACAAAACGACCAATATCGTAGTTGTACGATTTTAATTAACGGAGATATCAATTAACCTATTTATGCCCAAGACAGTCGACGCTCGATATTACGACCATCTCCGTCCTACAGGAAAAAATCTTTATAACGAGTAGTCGCTATAAGAGGTAGAACGTTAAGTATATTGGGATAAAGTTGGGGATTTTCCCCACCGGTCGTTATATTGGGATAGTCTTCATAAGGAATGGTCGTTATAACGAGCGTCGACTGTAGCTAAAATACAGGACGCTTGTCAGTTACTGCAGGAAAAAAGTCTGTAATACGTAGTAGATCATTTTACTAAAGCTGTTTTTCACAAGTTGAATATTCGTTCTTCTTGAGAAAATCAGATGAAGTCACTAGTTAGATATCACAGTTAATTTACTGACAGTTATTTTTAGATAAATGAGTCAAGCAACGATACAGCATGAGTAGTCGCAGAAAGTGTTTTTGCAAACTTGATTTTCACTAAATTTAATTATTTTAAACTGATTTGCTTAAAATAGATCACAGAAGCCATCTGTAATGTTATTTTACAAAAATAATTATATCATTTTTGTATAATCGTTCTCAATTTGTGGCTTCCTATTTACGGAACACCGGGAATTCTTGAGTGCATTTAGCCTAAAACGTTTTTACCTGTCTGTAGTATATCAACTGGTTGAAATGCGTTTTTTTATGTGATAACATAAAATCGTATCTTTAATTATTTGTTAATTAATGTATAGTTAGGTTCAAGGGCTAGTAACTAAATTGCGTAAATGGATACTTAATACAGTACGATTTTTTTTCCAAAGAAAAGACGCCAGTAAGATTGCTAACAAAAAAGATTACGGTCTTGAAGTTTGTTTTAAAGAAGTTGCAGTTCATCAGCCACATATAATTAAAAGCTATAACAAGATAATGGAAAGTACTGACAGAGTCCATGGAAAAAAGTGCTGTTTTCCACTTATGTTTATAATTGATAAGTCAATTCAAAATGCTAGGTTCCTTCACCGTATGATTTCTGAAAAAGGATTACATGGATCAACAGGAATTTTGCCGCAGTATATCAATGAGCTATCTCTAACGATTTTTTTCACATCAATGAGCTATCTCAAACGATTTTTTTTGTCAATGAGCTATCTCAAACGATTTTTTTTAATCAATGATCATCTCAAACGATTTTTTTATCAATGAGCTATCTCAAACGATTTTTTTTATCAATGAGCTATCTCAAACGATTTTTTTTATCAATGAGCTATCGCAAACGATTTTTTTAAATCACTGAGCTATCTCAAACGATTTAACAATCGATTCTACAAAAAAGAGGTATGCGCGTGAGCAATGAAATTAGGGTTGACCACGTTGGTCACACAATTATTGTAATTGAAACGCAATTGCTTTTTGCTCCAGGTAAATATCCAGGTAAATCGACAAAAAAATGTGAAATATGTAACCAAGGACTCCATGATAAATGTTCACATAAAGAATTCTAAGCAAAATTTTAACTGCTCCAACTTTGTTATTTTTTATTATTATTCAATAGAAATTATGTAAATTTAATAAAATAAGTTCAATTTGAATGATTTTACACATTTTGTTTAACCCATTAATGCCTGACAGTTTTTTTCCAAAGATATTTTATATACTGGTTACACGGCTACAAAACACACTTTACAATGGTTATGTGCTGCAATCTGTTATTAATGAATTGAAACAATACCAAAGTAATAATTGAACACTATTATTTGGTTGAAATGTTCAGTTTTGGTAAATTCAACCACTTTTTGGACCGTCCCTAAAAAGGGATGCTAGGCATTAATGGGTTAATTTAATCATCAGAAATTATTAATCATTTGCACATGCGAAAGTTTCAAGCATAGTCGTATTTTGCTCATATGCTCAGTGTCCCATAAACAGGACATTGAATAACTTAATGAATATGGCAACGGTGATCTATTTGACACCTAAAAGAAATTAAAACCATTCCAAGTAAGAGTTTTAAGCAGATAAAAATTGAAAATAATGTTAAAAAAACTTGGGCATAAATGGGTTAAGAAAAAAATTATCCCATTATCATTCCTTCGGAACCAGGAACTTCAGTAAAATCGCTATTGCGCAATACTCACTCGCGTAAGCTTCGTGTTGGAACTGTGCCAGAATCTCTCTCAATAATTTGAATGACTTTGTGATGCAGGGAAGAAGTAAACGCGCACTTAGTTTGTTGAAACTTTCTTCACTACTTCAAAGGCGCGAAACGCCCGTGCAACGCCGGGCTTCGTAGCTAGTAATACTATTAAAAGGCAAAGTAAATAATGCGTCGAAATTCCGAATGCGACAAATCCAAAACGTACAAAGTCCGAAAGCTCCTTTTGAGGCTTTCTCAGACGAACATCTGATTTTTTCAAATGGGTTTAAGCCAGTTGTTTTTTATGATTGTTTCTCTGTAAACTCGTAATTGGTTGTCCGGATCGAGCATTTTAAAAATAATAAACTGTAGTAAAGTGATTTTCTCTCTATTTTAATTCAAATAAAGCATTAATACTTTGCAGCTCAATTGTATTTGGAGCGATAACAGTAAAATATTTTTTTTTTTCTAGAATTTATCTAAGTCCTAAAAACAGTCTTTTGGGTGTCCCAATCCTATGCTCTAACACTTAGTATAAATCATTCAAAATGCCTATTAACGCTACATAAATTTGGCAAATAGTATCTAAAAATAGAATATGCAACTATATTTTTTTTTGTGTGAAATAAAGTCTAGTTACGTATTTCTGAAACTTATTACTGTCTTATAAGTGCTGTCTGGTGTATTTTCAAATCCCCGGCCAAAATTTCAAAGTTGACATGGAAAAAATCTGCTTCTGCAAATGGTTTTTTGGCATGAAGTTTAACGCAATCAGTGTAAAAATTGCCGAAATTGCCGAGAACGGTGTTGAAACGCCACTTCACTTGGCCCTCTTTCGAACCAAAGTAATTGATTTATTTCCGGAGCAATAGTATTACAATTGTACGAACACTTCAAAAAAACATGTCCGGATATAATTCAACCGCGACGAGTTGGCCGGTGTCAATCAAATGAGAAAACGAGTCCATTCCTTAAAATAGGTATTAAAATAGGTAGAATTTCTACCCATTCAAATTCCCCCATCAATTGTGAATCCTATTCCTCAATTGTCATCTGCTTATCACCCCTTCCTAAAAATGGACAATCCTGAAAAAAGGAGGAGTCATAGGCCATCTCTGCAAAGTTGAATTATATATTCTGTTTGAAAAATTATCAAGTTTACAGAAAAACGATCTTATACAAATTAATACAACTTCCTTTGGATGAAGTCACTGTACTTTCCCGAAGTTCCTTCAATTTTCTTCGTTTTAGTTACAACTTAATAGATTTTCTCAGAGTACATACACTTTGTAAATATTTCCTTAGTTTTTAATTAATTAATATATTTATTTTTATTATCAGTGTGTTAAATTACATATTTTTAGTCAATTTTTATCCCTCCAAAACTGCCTTTTTTAGCCCGATTTAAGGTATGCTGTTGTTGAAAAAAAAAACAGACACCTAACATACTGAATACTTTTTATTCCGATCATTCTTTCACCACGTAACAGACCGAAATATTTCATCTCTAAAAGAGTATTCTTTGAAAATGTGTGTTGAAAAATGAGCATCGGATCGAAATATCGATGCTGAATTCAATATTGGAAACTTTTCTATATGCAGAAACATGAAAGAGATTAAAGAGATAAAAGCTGTATTATGATTGGATAGAAATAACCCGTTGAATTGATTTCGCATTTAACATTATTTAAAGCCAAATTTTTTTAAAAAATTACAAATTCGGTATGAAAGAGTAATTTATCGGAGTAAAACATGACGCTTTAAAATCATACCTTTTGAGTTTCTTTAGCTTAATAAAGTGCATTATGCAATATTTGCTTTATATACTTGTTAAAAATATACAAATAGATTTTAATATAAAACGAAACAGTGAACTTTCAAATTTTACTCTCTGACTTGATATAAAGTGAAACTTTGGCAACTCGCTACGCGCATAACTCGGCAACTCCGGGAAGTCGACTTTAATTTTTTGAATGGTTGGACCAATGTTATTTCACAAGGCCTAAAATTCTCTAACTTAACACGCATTACACAAACTTCTATACTTCGAGATACACTTGCTTTGTAAGTCCACATTTTGCTACTGATATTCTTTCCCGCTGATCATTTCTCAGAATTTTGCGGTTTATAAGTCAGTCAACTCATTGCTCTCTGGAAAAAAACTCTTTTAGAGAATCCCCACTTGTACTGTACGTCCGTGAAAACCGCTCCCAGCACTCGCGAACAGTTCCACTTAAAAAAGGGGTGCTGGGGTTAAACGGATATACAGACACGTCAAACTTATAACTCCCTTCCTTGTTGCGTCAGGGGTTAAAAAACCGAACTGGTACATTTGCATTGCCTTTCGCCTAGAATAGGGAAACATTTCACAAGAAAGTCTTGCGAAAAATTAATTAATTTCGATGGCCATGAGATTGATCTCTAGCTTATTAGGCTGATGTTCATGCATTCCTCCATAATATAGCTATAGTAAAAAGTAATATATACAGAGTGTCCACTCCAATCGTGGACCAATAGATGATTTCTAAACCGTTAGAGATAAGCATATAGTTTATTTAGGAAAAAATCTCCAAATTATGAAAGGAATTTTGGGTCTATTCAATGTTTTTCAAAAAATCAAATTTTGAAAGAGTTACGAAATTTAAATTTTTACACAGCCCCCAGTCCTATCAATCATATTTAGTAAAACATTCTTGCCACTGTAACGTTTAAAACTAAAAAAAAAATCACTCTTCTACCTCAAAAATTGACCGAGTTATGACGTTTTGAAAAATCAAGATTTTGCATTGTTTCATGACGTCATCCATAGATCGCTTAAGGGACCGTATGCGAAATCCTTCAAAATCTTGATTTTTCAAAACGTCATAACTCGGTCAATTTTTGTGGTAGAAGAGTGATTTGTTTTTAGTTTTAAACGTTACAGTGTCAAGAATGTTTTACTAAATATGATTGATAGGACTGGGGGCTGTATAAAAATTTAAATTTCGTCACTCTTTCAAAATTTGATTTTTTGAAAAACATTGAATAGACCCGAAATTCCTTTCATAATTTAGAGATTTTTTCCTAAATAAACTATATGTTTATCTCTAACGGTTTAGAAATTGGCTATTGGTCCACGATTGGAGTGGACACCCTGTATATAGGTCATTTTCAAAATTTGCTTACATTTGCTGTCCGGAGGTTAAAAAGACGATTTTGAAGCATAACTTATGTTTTAAATTCAATGCGAACAATTATTTTCTGCAAGAAATACCCCCAAAAAAATTCTTTCACTCAAAACATCATTGAAATTTATTTATTTATTTTTATATAAGTCTTTAAAAATGAGAATCAAGGTAAAAACGCTTGTCCATTTCCAATTTTTGCAAGTTCAACTATTTTTTTTATATACTTAATTGCATAAAAAAGTATATACAACAAATTATTTTTATATATTGACTATTAGTGTGTGATATTCATAATAAATATTGACAATAGCAATTTTTTTTCATTAAGAAATGTATGAATATATTTTGTCCGGCAGTTCTTGTCAAGTCCGTTACCCAAAGATTATTTGAGCTAAAAAAGGTATTTATTGCAGTCAAAAGATGGTAACACGTATTCAGTTAACTTAACAAACTAGTGACGCAACTATTTCGTACCATTTTGTTTTCCTGAGTCGAGAAGTATTGCTGTGGCGTTTCGCACAAAATTTCTTCCAGGTGCGTATTTTCATTCTTTGTCAAGTCTGTTACCAAAAATGTTAGTACTAATTTTTACTTTTTCTCAACTTTTACCCCGAAATATTGTTTATTATACAACTCTAAGAAAATGCATAGTGTTGTTTAATTTTTAAATTCGACAACCTAGCCATAATTTGACATTTTGGTTGAAATGTCAAGTCCGTTACTGGTCAAGTCCGTTACCATACAGTTTTTGATCAATATTTTAACAATCACAAGAATCTTTTTAAGCTTCAGGGATGCAAATTATTTCAAATGAAATTGTTCTAGGTGCTATGGTATTGTTTAAAAGTGAGATTTCATTATGATTTTGTATGGTAACGGACGAAAATTTTCCTTGCAAATTAAAGTTTTACAACAGCATTTGGATACTTAATTATGCATCAAAGTGTGCAACCAGTTACTTTTTCACACACCTAAAATATGTGGCAAAACTTCTATTAGTGATTCTAAAAGAAAATAGCAAGTTTTAAAAATTAACGAAAAATTCTGAAGCTTAAGCATATGGTGAAAATGACCCATATAGATACATTTGCTCTAGATCACCAGTTTACTTCTTACTTAGGCGAAAACAGCAAAATATTTTTCACGCTGTCGCCACGTTTGCTCTCTATGCTTACATATTATTAAAGCTTTGATATTTTTAGACAGTTTTATGTATTTATTTCACGACGTATTTTCCTATTTAATTATGGTCTTTTGAAGTAGTTAAAACAAAATTGGCAAAAAATGAATAAACCAGTAAGCGAAAACTGCAGGAAATTGACACTTGTCTCAAAGACAGATGTCGCCTCTCCCCCCCTTCAAAAAATCGTTTGAAAGGTTAAGCTACAAACCTTCCCATTTCATTAACTGAATCAAATGTTGGCAATTACTAAATATTACTGGACACGGGAAATAAAATTTTTAATCGTTTCATTTGACAGATTGTGTTTTGCATGCCAAGTTTTGTAGTTTATATCAGACAAGCACACCAATACGCAATTAGATAAATCACCTAAACCTAAAAACACCTAAAACTCATTTAAAAAAAATTAAAAAGGATTACATAGCAATAAAAGCATCTTTAATTGAGAGCTACTCACATAAACATTGTATACCTTTGCATATAAAACGTCTTCACCCACTTACACGCAGGACAAATTACAATAAATAATTCGCGTAGAGTTTCCCTTTTTAAGACCACGTTTTCGCTAGAAGAACAAGCATTATTAAGTCCGCTAATGGCCCTTATTTCGAGGGGAAGGTCAGGTAATTATGTAGCTGCTTCTCTTGTTCCAGAATGAAATTGTTCGCTGAGATAAGAAAGAAACAAATGAAATGTTAATTGCACTTAACATAAATGAGTTAAAAGTAGCGGAACGGATTTCTTGCATTCATTTCTATAAAGAGCGGAGTTCGTTATGGAAAGAATTAAAAATTCGTGTTCTTTCGGGATAGTTTACGTGACCGGAAGCATTTTTTTTGCTTGCAAAATAGAAAAGAAAATGCTTTTTTTGCTCGTTATGCATTTTTCGCATCGTTGCCTAAATACTTGGACTCGTGCATTTGCTCATTTTTCTTATGATATTGAACATTGCATGCAATATACTGCCGTATAAGAGCAAAAGTCGTATCTGCACTTTTTAACAAATTGAGTTATCGCTACCAAAGGGGTTTGGTGACGTATTTTACCTAAACACAAAATTATATGATCATTTGAGAACGGGAAATATTTTTGAAAAAATCTTTAAAGTTTCATCTGAGTCAAATACATGGCGGCGCTAAACTTTAAAGAGTTTTATCTCAGTTTAAGCTCGACTAGATACCACTTTTTCACTTAGTATGACAGTATATCGCCCACTCGGTTAGTCTATCCACAGACTGCAGTTTTGTCCTCATTGTGTGACTCATCAGTCTAGAAAAGGAAGTAACCGAGTAGGAGTCAGATATTCTCTTATAGAAGTCAAGAGTGCCAAAAAACTGGTAGGTAATATCGAATAAGCATACCCAACGAGAGGCCGCAGCAATGGTGCGGTACAACTAGTAAATATTCGGCAGAGCACATCTGAATATCTGCCTCCAGCTCTGTTACTTCCCATTCCGGACTGATGAGTCCACAGTAAGGACGAAGCTGCAGTCTCTGAATGGACTAACCGAGTTGGTGGAATATTGCATGCATTCCTGCCTGAGACGTGGCTTAGGGACGGTGACTTACTGCTTGATTGAACAATGCATTTTTTGATTGGAAGATGGCGAGCGACGCGATTGATGCAGTTGCGTGACGAATGAAATTCATTTAAGCTAAGTTACAAGGTTAAAATCTGAGTTAAAATCGCGTCGATGTTAATTAATATTATCGCTTACTTTTTTTGAATGTAAAAATAGTATTCGAGCCATTCCGAAGCCACGCGTGGGGACAAATCAATGAATCAAAAAATGTCCGATGAATTTCGTCGCTATATTGGATCAGACGCAGGAAACGTGTTATACTGAGAGAAAATTAACATCGTCTTTTCCCATTATTCGTTATAATGGGATGGTCTTTATAATGCGTGCTCATTATTACAAGCATCGATTGTATGGAAAAAAACACAATAGGATGCAAACAGTCCTTTGCCACCATCTACGAGAATAATTTGTGAATCAAAATATAGAATAAGATTTGGTCAAAACAGTAAAAGCAAAATTGCGATATAAAAATTGGATTGCCCGTACTGTGTGCGGACAAATCAGTGAGGGGACGAAAACCGTACGGGCAACACAAGGGTGGGGTTGAGTGACTTTATTCTCACACCGAACTTCCCTCTGCGGCGCTTAAATGCTTTCTACAATTACTTAAAAATTGCTATTAAAATAAATATTGATGAAACATGTTCAAGTTAATGAACTAACGGATTAATTAATTGATGTAATTAAATAAGTTAATTAATAAAAAATCTCAAAGTTCCAGAAAACCATCTTTCATGCCTCTTGAAAAACAATCTACCAAAAATCAGTGCAAAATTCATTAAACTTAATTTCTTTAGTCTGTGTAACATTCTATAATGTATTAACAAAAGATAAGTTTTCTTTCCGTCGCTTTTGCAGAGAGAAAAAAGAGCATCTTTTCGTGAAATGCTTTTTTTTTTAATTTTTTTTATCTAAGAAACTTAATTTTTCTATTTTTCTGCTGAGGTGAGAAGCAAGCACAAAGAAGACGAAGAATTTAAAATTTTACGTTGTTAATTAACGTCTATAGATACAATTCAAAACATGCTGTTTTTTCAATTAGGATTTTTCCACACTTTAATTGTATTTTGAATAAAAATTGAAAGGTATTTACATTTGAATGCTTTTCAAGAGAAACAAAATAATTTCGTGAATTAAATTAATGTAATCATTTGTTTTTGGTTGTGACCTTTTTTATTCTTTCAAAGCGTTCATTAAGGACCACTTTAAAGATCGTGTTTACTTCTTTAGCAAATTATTTGTCAAATTAAAAAAAAAATATGTCAGTTCCAATGTCAGATTTTTGTATCATGACACTCATAAATCGTGAAGCTTACTTTTCATGTAACACACATTGCGATTGCTCTATACTCCAAAGAAAATTAACAATTTGTTTGGGATATCTCTACTCGTTGATGTTTTTAAGAATGACAAGAAAAAAGGAGAAGCATCTTTTTTGCATTTTTTTCCTTTTAAATCCAAAGAGCACGCACACATAATATGTTAAAAAATATATAAAAAATATTAAAAAAAAAAAAAAAAAAATACTTTACTAAACCAACATTTTTGAAACACAATTTCTGGTTTCCATGAAATTATCTAAGCACACGAAACTTAGGTTTCGCAAAACCGTGCATAAAATCCTCCGAATTCAGTAAAATATTTGAGATTATCATTTCGTCCCACGCGCTTTTAAAATGACAAAATAGAAATGGAAGTTTTTCATCTGGAAGAAATTGGAACTTGGGGGAAAATCTATAATACTTACATAAGTGGTGGTCGTCAAATATTGATTCTGGTGAGGAAAGAAATTCGACAGATTTGATCAAGTACTATATTTGAGAAGGAACGAATCAAAAAAGATGAGTGAAAAGATTAGAGACTGCGGTGTTTGCGCTCTTCATTTTGGGGGAGAAAAGTAAGAAATATTGCTTTGAAAGAGGAAAGCTGAAGTTTGAAATTAATTTTATTTATTCTTTAATCTAAAAAAATTGTTGATTAAAATTAGACTCATACTATGTATAAGTTACTATAAATGTAAGTTTAAAAAAAATACAGAAATAAACTGTAAAAGTGCTAGTTTAACAGCTTGTTACTGTGAATTTTATAGTTTTAAACCGGAACCTCTAATGCCAGTACTATACGGAATTATACGGTTTTTACAGCGTATTACGAGAGCTACTATTTATATTTCTGACCTAATGATGAATATTTATGATCAAAACTAGTTTTCTTGTTTTTACTACTATTTTTCAAGAAGATTGATGCCCTTTTGTATGAGTTTTTGAAGCATTTTTTCCACTCAGTTTCAGGCACTCAAAAACATAAATTTTAAAATCATCAATCGCATCTCCGGGTGTCAAAAATCGTTGATCAGGTGATTTATTTCAAATCTACGTTAACTAAAACTAGTATGTTGAGGTCATCATGAAACTTTCTTCTATATCTATCTTATGAATTATTGGATCTAACGTATACCATTAATGCAATCGCTACTGCAAAGATCCGACATTCCCGAAAGCGGGAAGATGAACTACGATTTAGAACCTACGATCCTAATTCATTGGCGGCAAATTTATAGCACCAATGTCTGCGCAAAGAATGTTTTTCCTTGGCAAACGTGATCAATTTCCGGGGAAATATCTACTGCTATACGTACACTGTATTAACGTTGATTTTTCACTAGAATAATACTTTATGCACAAAGCAATTTTAACCGTTTGCATTTAACCATTGTTGCAAAAGCTAAGTGGGGAAAAGTCCCTTAACGCCGTAACAATGACAACCACCAGGGAAAAAGTGCAGAAAGAGGGAAATTAATTTCAATTTGAGTCGCCAGCTCTCGTTACATAGGGTACAACGCACTTATCAAATCATATTTCACGTGCAGAACAAGTCATGAAGGCCAATTAGAAAAAGTAAAATTTGTCAAAACATTTTACATAATAGTTTTACAGTCTAGTTTGTTTGCCAACATATTTAAAATCAAACTTTAACGCCAATATAGAATTCTAATATGAAAGTATGTGGTCATAACATTATTAATTCCAAAAATATGAGAATTTATAGTTTCTTATGATCACGTTTTACCTTAACGATAATCAACCATCATTTTTATTACATGCACGTGCTCTGTTTTTCCTTACTAAATTATAATATCTTTGACAGTATTAGATATTATTAATTTTGCTGATGAAAGATTGTGTTCTCCACACCATTAATAGCTACTAATTAACTAGTTTGACATAAAAAAAGTAAACAACATATAAAATTATGGGAAAATTGTATTACGGTACGTTTATTTTTAGCCAGCTATTAGTACAATGTAATCAATGAAAGTAAACAATAAGAACGAGCTTTTTTTATGGCAGAAAAAAAAATCTTCTAGTTAAGAGAAAAATAAGGGACTTTTTTTTTTTTTTTTTTTTGAAGGCTAAGAGTAAAAATTATTTGTTACAATACTTCTTTCTTTTCTCATACTTCTGCTTTTACGGGAAATAAGCATCTTTAGAGCGAACTTAACTTTTGATGAGCATTTCGGAGACTACTAGTTAAGGATTCCGGGCTGTTGTGCCGTGGTCTGAATGGCTTTAATCCATACGTTTCGATCGCAACTGCGGCGGTCATCTTCAGTGGGTGTCGTTGATTAATTTGGCGACTGATGCGAAATTTCGAACTGCTGCAAGATTTTAAATTGAAAACGCAGCGCCCTCTACCTTCCGGCTCGAGATTGACAGATAACTAATTTAAAATCTTGCAGCAGTTCGAAATTTCGCATCAGTCGCCAAATTAAGCAACGACAACCACTGAAGATGACCGCCGCAGTTGCGATCGAAACGTATGGATTAAAGCCATTCAGACCAAGGCACAACAGCCCGGAATCCTTAACTAGTATTTACTCCGGCCGTGAAAGCCTTCATTCTTACATTCGGAGACTGTTAAGCACACTGCACAAATGAGCTGTTGTTTTTACAGTATAATACTGGCTGCCTAAGTTAAAATTTAAAACTGTGAAATGCAGTAATAAACTCTATACCTCAGAACCAGACTAACGTAAGTCCATTTTCGTCATTTTTCAGTAGGGGGCAAAAAAGAGTGTCAGATACAAGCAAAGGATGGAACTTGCGCTCCTTTCACGCTGCTAAATACTTGTGAAGGAATTTGTTTAATAGAATACTGTTTTCATGGGTCGATGTGGAATGAGATTCTACATACAATGAAGCAAAAAAGGGAAAATCGCCATTTTTGGACTTACGTCGTTCTGGTTCTAAGGTACAGAACTGTAAATCTAGTAATTGTACAGTTTCTTGCTGTAAAGTTAGCAACTTTACAGTTTATTACAGTACAATTAGCAATTTTACAGTTTATTACTGTAAAATTAGCAATTTTACAGTTTCTTACTGTAAAGTTAGCAATTTTACAGTTTCTTACTCTAAAGATAGCAATTTTACAGTTTCTTACTCTAAAGTTAGCAATTTTACAGTTTCTTACTCTAAAGTTAGCAATTTTACAGTTTCTTACTCTAAAGTTAGCAATTTCACAATTTATCACAGTACAATTAGCAATTTTAGTTTATTACTGTAAAATTAGCAATTTTATAGTTTCGTACTGTAAAATTAGCAAGCAATTTTACAGTTTCTTACTCTAAAGTTAGCAATTTTACAGTTTCTTACCCTCTGTTACACAAAGTGATCAAAATATTTAAAATCCTTTCATAAATGATTCATGTACTAGTTATTTACACTTCATTGTACACAAATAAATGGAAACTCAATTAAAAAAATATGATTAGTTGGTGGACATTATTTAAATTGATAATCTTAAGTAAAGAGTTTTAGACATGATTTGTACCATTTTCGCTGGAATGACCATATACAAATGTAAAAAAGTCCAAGAATAAATGTTTGATCTTGGTGGGCTACGTTAGGTTTCTAAAATTTGTAGATCCACTTACTCAGAATATGTAAGTTCGATGAATCATGCATAAGCTTGATTAACTGCTGTAAATATTTATTATAAAACTCACAGTACATTAAATATTATGTATAATATGAATTATAGAATAAGAGAGATATGAAAGAATACAGCGCTGAACGCTGCTGCAAATAATAACTGACTTTTTTAGAACAGAACACTCCAAACATTAAAATAAAACGTTTTTAAATCGTTGCCAACGCGTGCGAGCAAAGCACAATAATAATTAAATTAAAGTTCAAGGCTTAACTGTAGCGCACGGCAAGAACTTTTAATAAAGATTGCGAAATGGGGGAAGTGTGTGTTTGACTTCCTGTCTGTTCTCGAATCCATCCCGTTTAAATTAATAGTCAAATTTAGGAAATACTTTCTGCTTTCTTTGTGATATCTTGGTGAGAATAGTTTATTGTTTGCCTTATTTCTTGATACGAAAGCAATTTTCTCAATTTTCCATAGTTAAAGAAAAGTTTTACGTTGTTTTCTATAGAAAAACTTTATTTAAATTCTGAAGTAACAGTCGTATTTTCTTCTCTTGTAGCTGAGTTCTTGATCGTCTGCATATTAATTTCAACCTTTTCTTGGTATGAATGAAATGAACTGAAGTGAAGAAGGAGATAAAAAATTATAAAAATCGATGGAACGAACGGACACATTCCGAATTGATCTTGATGCAGTTTGAGATGTGAATAGTTAATTTTGATATAATATGTTATAAAAAAATTATTTCTCTTTTCGAATATTCTCTTCACAACAGCGACACGATTGCAAGCGCCCAAATGAAGCGGAAAGTCGGTAAGATTTTACCTTTATAAGACTATTTTAAAAGATCCGCTAACACATCTTCTGGCAGCAAAACTTTATCCTAAATTTTATCCTCAATCGCATTTATTTATTCATTTTTTATTCATTTATGTGCTTTATTTTACAGCATCTTAGGCATTGGATATGTTTTCTGCTAATTACTTCATTATTTCACTTCAAACGTTTTGATACTTTCGTTATAAATAATTATTCTTAAAATTAAGCTTGCATTGAGAATTTCCTACACCGAAAGAAATTCATTTGAAATATGTTTTTTAGTTTTCTTTCGGCTGCTTGGAAATAAATAGTGGATTTTTTTTTTTCGTTTTTTAACATCGCAAATTTTTAACAGTATTTCATTTAGTGTCACTATTTTCCATACTTCTTATCACATAGCACATAATTTGCTTTTTGATGATTGCTTCAAGTACTATGATATATATACTTTTAAATACCACGATTTATAATTTGTTTTTTGTCAGGTGTATGATATTTAATGCGCATAAAATAACCGAGAAGAAATAATGAAATGTAAGCAAACTAATTCAATTTATTAAACACAGAATGACCAACTGTGAAGCGTTTATTTCAAACAGAATAAAGAAGAACATTTAAAAAATGAAAAAAAAAAGACCTCACTGCAAAAATTTGAATTTACTAGATACTTTTTCTTTTTTTTTTTTTTTTTAAAC
This sequence comes from Uloborus plumipes, assembly GCA_038373865.1. Taxonomy (NCBI): domain Eukaryota; kingdom Metazoa; phylum Arthropoda; class Arachnida; order Araneae; family Uloboridae; genus Uloborus; species Uloborus plumipes. The sequence continues at coordinate 121,966 of JAXGGA010001604.1, read as the reverse complement.
CTGATTCGACATTTTTTAAAAAACTTTCTTTTATATTTTTATGGGAAAGAAGTTTAAAAGATCGTACGAAAGATTGATATTAATTGCAATTTTCGAAAGGAAGCTAAATTTATCTTCCTCACGACATTTAGAAAATACTTTCCCGCCCATCTAGCTATAAAAAGAAGTACCGTGAAGTAGTTTTAAAAGTTTCAAAACTTTGAAATGCGATTACTTCTAGCTGCAGCGACTTCGTAAGTTAAAGAAAAAACAACTTAAGTCAGACAGCGGAATGGGTTTCCCGTCATTACCCGAAATAGATAAAAGATGATGATAAATTTTTCGTTGTTAGAAAGTTCCGGTTTTATTTCAAACAAGCAATTTTTCATTGTCTAATTCAGTAACATGCTGGGAAAGTATCTTCATTAAATTAGCTTGAAAAATATTTAGGTAAAACAATTATTAAATCAAATTTCAATGCCAAGTATAATATTTTAGCACAAAGCTTTTTTGATCATTTTTAATTTTAAATCAATGTTGTTTTACATTTTTAAACGCATATGTAAACGGTCAAATTCATGAGTCATGCACTGCAAAAAAGGAACTGCTATTGTTACAGTATAACAATGGCAGCCGAGGTTCCAATTTAAAACAGTTTATTGTCGTAAAATTTAGCTGTACTATTCTGTAAAAACAACAGTATAATACTGGCAGCCGAGGTTGAAGTTTAAAACTGTAAAGTGCACGGTAATAAACTGTTAAATTAGCAATTTTACAGCTTATTACTGTAAAATTAGCAATTTTAGTTTACTGCTGTAAATGTAAACATTTTTACACTTTTTTACAACAAAATTAATTGGATTATACTATAAAAACAACATTCATTTTTTACAGTGTAATAGTTTAATCCTTAACCCATTAATGCCTGACATTTTTTTTTTTCCAAAGATATTTTGTATACTGGTTACAAACAGTGTTTAATGGACAGGAAAAATAATTTAAAAAATATTATGTAAAAAATAAATATTTTATTAAGGAAAGAAAAATCTTCCCTTAAAAGTTACGATAGACCCCAGAGGGTACATACTTTTCTTACGGAATTTTTTTTCTGCCTGCGATATAATATTTAAATAGACATTTTATAAGAAGAAATAAAATCAGCAATTAACATAAACTGGGAAGCTGGGAATAACTTTGAAAACTGAGCTTTTTTCCTTGAGATTGTGAACGATGTTCATTTTCGATAAATATCATATTAAAATTGCTACAGAACGCACTTTACAATGGTTATGTGCTGCAATCTGTTAATAACGAATTGAAACAATGCCAAGGTACTAATTGAACACTATTATTTGGTTGAAATGTTCATTTTGGGGAAATTCAGACCCTTTTTTGGACCGTCCCTAAAAAGGGACGCTAAGCATTAATGGGTTAATTTCTTAATAAAAATTGCATTGCTTATTACAAAATGACTTTCCCAGTACTAAGTAATTAATGATAAGGGATGAATGAATGAATGACGGAAATTAATGAATGAGTGAAAGGCATAATAATTGAGTGATCGAAGGACAGAAGGAATTAAGAAGTGATTGAATAAATGAATGAGGCTCTTAATGACAAAAGAGTGAGTGATGGAAGGAATAAAAAATGACTGCATAAATGACCAAATCAATCACTAATTTTTAAATCCTGAACAAATAATGTTAAAAATTGTATGCGTTTATAAGTAAGTAGTCGAAACAGCAAAGATACGACACAAAATATATTTTTTAATACTAAATAACTAAACATAGGGGAAAGTACCCCAAAACGGGATAGCTAACCTATTCTTCGCTTTATTTCTTATTGTATACAAGGTACATTCCAAAGTTAGACGCCATTTAAAAATGTACACCTTTTACATTACTAAAAATATCTTTGCCATATTTGTTCGATATTATTTATGTGAAAAATACTGGTTTCAAAAAGTCTTATACGATCCCGTTTTACCCGACCAAGGGTGGGTAAAACGGGATAGGGAAATGTATGTTATTATTTTGTACTGATTTTACTTTTGATTTAGTTTTCAGACCAAAAATAGGCTACGTAACTGTAAAGTTGGAAAATTACATAACACAGAAATCGCATAAAAATGTGTCGTCTTCTTCATCTGCTTTGGAATAAGCTTCGTGGGCCCACCCCTGGCAGCTCGAGCATTGTATCCAGCTTCCTTCTCCAGATTTCGATTCAAGATACAGAGCGTTGCAGAAAATACATGCTTCATCTTTTTCAGTTTCATCATCTGAAGACGACGACGTCCAACCGTGGCTAACTGATGATTTTTTTTCGTTTTTTTTTTTTTTTTTTTTTTTTTTTTCATGTTACGTCCATTTTCTTCCATTTTTGCAAATGATGTTTGTGGGGTTTTTTCAGGTTCAGAGCAACATTTTTAAAATTTATATACCTGTTATGCATCTCCACCTGGTTTTCTTTTCGCCTCATTTGTTTTGTTTTCGGAACATTCAAGAGACTTGTTTTGGCAGCCCTTTTTTTCAGCTTTTAAATTCTTTTTCGTTCTTTTTTTTTTCTCTTTCTTCTTCTTCCAACTCAAGTTTATATGGGCTTCTTGTTGTAAATGCTGGTTTCCCTCTTCTATTATCGTGTTTATTTTGAGGTCTTGGTCCAATCACTCGTGGTGGAGGTAGAATTTCTTTGAGTGATATAGAAAATGGCAGTGAAGGGCGACAGTATAGCCCAAGTCCTTTGACTCCTGTTGAAGTGAACGGTTGGATAAGGCCTGCATTTGTGCTAGTGTTGTCGTTGCACTAAGTGATTCTTTCAATACTGTCTCTAGTGGTTTTGATGACAGCATACTCTTAGATGCTATGACTGAATTTGAAGATCCTTCGGATCTGATCTCATTTTGTTGCAGATTTAATGGGTGTTAGAACGTCATGTTATGAGCATCCAGCAATGGGGGATCTGTTGGAAGAGAGGAAGCGAAGAGATATTCAGGAAAGACATCTGGGGCTTTTTGGGAAAATGCCTGTTTTCGTGAACCCATTCACAGCAGTTTCGACAAGAGCTGCTCGTTAAAATGCTGCATTGAACATATTTCCTACTTCGTAGAAAGTAATCCCTTCGTCAGGATGGTTGAACGTCCACTTGCGAACCTCTAGCTCGCTTCGTGCTGCTGAAACACATTGAAAAAATATTAATGGAAATGGTCGGGTAAAACGAGACACATCAAAATTGTATCCCGTTTTGGGCACCCTAAAAGTGTCCCGTTTTGCCCGACCATAATGCGTTTGACAACATAAAGGGCTGACCCCGGAACCGCCACTCACTAGCAATATTCAAGTACATGAAATTGTTGCTAAAAGAGCTATGAACAACATACAGTTCTAACCGAAATTGTTCCGAATTACGGAGAACCACAATTCTAGTTGTTCTGCAGTCGAAAAAAGTAAAAAAGTAAGTAAAAATCTCAATTGAAATCTTTGAAAAAATATTTCTTTGCGAAATACGTGACTAGAGTTGTCAGAGATATTAACTGAGTATGCTGTCATGGCGATCGGGAACTAGTTTAGCCTGTCTCCTGCGAGATAGTACCACCAGTCAAGCTCCAACGCCCACTATCCCGTTTTGCCCGCCTATCCCGTTTTGGGCAACTCTCCCCTACAATGCAATTCTCAGCAGGTAGGTGATCGGGCGGACCAGTAACTGTCTGAAGAAAAAATTGACCGACTTTCAGAGGTTTTTGCTTGACTACGTTAAATAAAAATACCTTACTCCGAAAAAAAAAGATAGAAAACCCACGAAATTAATACTAATTTCATTTACGACATCTTTTCCGCGAATTTTGTGAATAATTTTCGTAATACTGTATAATTTTTCAGCAATGTTTATTGCCTTTGTATAATTTTCACAATAATTAGTTATCTTACTCTAAACTTTAAAATATTTTTCTCACAAAGCCCAAAATAGAGTTTTATTTTTATATTTATTAATTTATTAGTGTAATTACTCTTCTGTTAGAATAATCCTAAATATAGTTTAAAAACACTAATACTCTTTTTGAGTTAAACTAAAAAGAAGATTTTCAAAACTATTGAATATCCGCCGAGTTTACATGCACTTATAATACATCAAAATGCAATAATATATTTTAGCCTTTAGTATTAATAACAGTATAAAATATATTACTTCGATATTTGTAAAGAACGTGAATCTTATCTTTTATTTAGAGTTACATGCATACATACAAACCCACGTGTGAAACTAATAAAAGCGAATTAAAAGAGGGGAAAAAACCTCAGTATACTGTAAAATTGCTAATTTCAGTTTATTACCGTGCATTTTACAGTTTTAAACTGGAACCTCGGCTGTCAGTATTAACACTGCAAAAACAACAGTTTACTTTTGCAGTGTGGTTCATATCAAGACTAGCTTCTTTCTCGCTGTAAATGTTGTTTTTCCACTGGATAACTTCAATGACAGGGAAGCTCCACTTACGGACGCAGAGACGATACTAGGGCTGCAACATCGATGTCGATGTTTTGGAAACATCGATGTTTTTGGAGGAACATCGATTTTTTTACTATTGATGTTTGAGGGTCGAAATTTTTCCAACATCGATGTTTTGGGTTTGATGTTGCTTTCGATGTCAATGTTTTATAATCCAGCAAAGAAAGCTAAAGAAAAATATACGATAAGCATACTCATTAAAAAGTTTTCATGTTTAATCAAAAGTTGTAATAGTAACCTCATTTGAGAAAAAATTCTATAATTATTAGCAATGTTTTGTTTTTGATATTTCTGAAACATCTCAAATTTGCTTTCACTTTTTTTTTTTTTTTTTTTTTTTACTTTTTAATTGTTGTTGTTTCGCATTCAGTGTTTTTTTTTTTTTTTCTTTTTTCGATGTTCTTTTACATTTCAACAAAAAATAATAAAAATACATGATGTGTATTTTAAGTAATGATAATAAGTCCACAGAAAATAATTTATTAGAGATCTTTAGTAGTCTTCAAAATATGCTCCTTGAGCATCTTCACACTTCGACAGGCGACATTTCCACGCTTCGTGCGCCCCCTGGAAGTCGCCAACTGAAGCATCCTTCAGACCATGCGTGCAAGCCCTTTTGCCATCATCTAGGGTCCAGTGGTGGCGCTTTTTGGGGGCGTTTTTCACTTCAGGGAAGAGGAGAAGGTCTGCTGCGGGGAGGGGGTCAAGGTCGGGGCTGTAGAGAGATTGTGGAAGATCTTTTTAAATGGCCTCATCGTTTTGCTTTTGAACGTCTGTTAAAACTTTCAGCACGAGTTTGTCACAAATCTTCCTCATCCCAAGATCCTCATTGATGATTTTGTGCATAACTATTTTATCCATTCCTAGATGTTCTGCGATCATGCGAACACTTAAACGCCGGTCTGTGATCAGCAAATTTCGCACACGTTGCTCGTTTTCTGCAGTTCTTGATATTGACGTGTGACCTGCACGGGATTTGTCCTCCACGCTCCCCCCGCCTTTTTTAAAGATTTTGTACTATCTAAAACTTAAGCTTGCAATAAGCTTTCCCTGCCGTAAACTTGCTGAATCATTCCACGCAAAATTTGATTGCGAAACGCTGTTGTCCCATTTTGAGCTTGCACACACTTTTTTGAAGACGTCTACGCCTCGCGTGATCCCGCCTCAACTAGAGCCAGCAAGCGACTGCCGAGTGGAGCGTTATCAATGTCGAAGGCAACACTACCGACTACAACCCGTCGGAGCGCCCTCTGGCGTACAGTCGCGTCAGGACAAAAATATTCTCATTACTTAAAATACAGACCTTGTATGCGATAAAATAGATTCATATTTCTCTAACCACTAGTTGCAGTTAAAGTTTTTTTTTATAACTAGCGATGATTTACAGTCAATGATTTTTAAACATCGTTGTTTTGCATTTATTTTTTTTTTTTCGATGATGTTTTACATTTCAGCAAAAAAAAAAATTATAAAAATATGCGACAAAAAAAGTTATACAGTTAATCAACAGTTGCAGTATATATCTAGCTGAAAAAAGTTTTCTTAACTGACATCGTTATCTTACGGTTAATGTTTTTCCAGGAGACAAAAGATGTATCTAATTGAGTGACATAAGGAGGCGCTTGTAATGGGGAGTAACTGATTAATAACTACATTAAAATATGTAAGAAATTGAAGAAAAACTGATCGTTGTTTTAAAACATCGATGTTGGAAAACTTCGATGGTTTTTGTGTCGATGTATCAATACCATCGATGTCCTTATTTTCCAACATCGATGTCTTAAAACATCGATGTTTTGCCTTCGATGTCGCACCCCTAGACGATACACGATGCCACGCGTTACTACTTTTGAATTCAAATTTTGAATTTTTTCTCTTTACTGTGGATATTATTCGATGACATTCCTTAAAAATAAAAATGTTATTTTTTCTATTTTCCGCAATAAATTAAATAAATTACAGTATTTTCTTATTCACAAAGCTTATAATCTGTCATCTGACAAGGAATGCTATATTTGTTTGCAAATCATTAATTATTTCTCCTGACTTACACGGTATCACCTTTAAAACTATGTACTATTTACAAAGTCTAGTTACCGACTGATACATTATAAGGCGAGCGACAGACGGCGTTCCATTTTTCTTCAACCAGAGTTCAATTAAAGCTTGTGTCGAGAATTCATAAAATAAATGCAGAGCATTATACACTGCAGAAAATGAGCTGTTGTTTTTACAGTATAATACTGGCAGCCGAGGTTCCTCTTTAAAACTGTAAATGCACAGGAATAATCTAAAACTAGCAATTTTACAGTTTCTCACTGTAAAGTTGGCAATTTTAGTTTATTACGGTAAACTTTAGCTGTATTAAACTGTAAAAACAACAGTAAATTAATGGCAGCACAGGTTCCAGTTTAAAACTAAAATGCAAGGTAATAAACTGCAAAATAAGCAATTTTAGACTTTTTGCTGTAAAATTAGCAGTTTCACAGATTATTGCTGTAAAATTAGAAACTTTACAGCTTAGTACTGTAAAATAAACGATTTTTATAGTTTATTACAATAAAATTAGCTGCATTATAATTTAAAAATAACATTCATTTTACAGTGTAGGAGCGTAACGTCTTACGTAAGTAATATACACTTACGAACCGTTTATTTAAAATTTAGCTTCATTAATTCCCGAAATCTTGCATATGCTGTTATTACTAAGAGTTTTTACTAAGAGATTTTAGAAATATATTTTCATTTACTCAAGGTTTTTTCAATTTCTGAAATATTTAAACAACATTAACAATTTAGGTTATCTTATAAAATGAGTTAATAAGTAACAGAATGTGCTAAAAACAACCCTACTTTATGGCATTGTAAGAATCTTCTTAAACATTGAAGAACATTGGTTGAACCCTCTGAAATTTTCACATATCCAAAAAGAGCTAAAAAGTCAATATTTAAATTGGCTTACATTATTTCAATTCAGCTTACATTAAAATTTCTAAAAAGTATTCATGACTATTTTAAATGTTATGGTACGGGAAATAAAACATTACGCACAGTTGATTCAATTTCATCGTTTCCGAAAATAGTATTCAATTCACATAAATAATGTATTTCGGAAACTATTCCGCATCAAATTTTCTTTCACCTCAAAAACACAACAAATAATTGACTTAAAAGTGTTATTCAAAGCCAGCATCCAATTCCGGCCCTAGCTTGTTCGGAAAATTAATTCCCGCTGCCATTTTCAAGATTACTTTCCTCGTCAATTCCGCATCAAACAACCGAGATTACTGCATTCCAATTCGGTAAAGTGATTGTGCTATGCTGAAAATCAAACACAACAAATAAAGCCTTCCCTCCTTGGTAATATCGGGAACGAAGCGAAAATATCATAATGTCAACAATTGCGGCCGCGATTACTTAATTTCCTGATTCTAAGTTCTATAAGCTAGAGAATATATTTTTGTATTGATTTACGAGGGGTGATGTATTCATTTAAGTTTATTTATCGGGTTTGAAAATTTTTTCAGGTATTTTGCTTAAAATGTTTCGTTTAATTTTATTTTTATTAAATTGTGAAAATGGAAGAAGGAAAGCAAACCTAAATCACTGAGCTGTAAAACTAATTAAAGTGGGGGCTAATTATGTGGGGCAAAGTGAAATGGCGAAATAATTTCAGTTTGCAGCGTCAACTATATGGCAATGTTTTACCTGAGTTCCTTAACACATAGTTGACTCCAGTCAAAAAAAAATCCAGAGTTACGCCGCCAGTTATCCCCACTATTATAGTCATGTGAGAAAAGAGGTTCATATCTGGACCAGCTTCCTGCTCACTGTAAATGTTGTTTTACCACTCGATGACTACAGTGACAGGGAAGCTTCCTTAGTGGATGTTGGAACGATACAGCTCTTTTCTACTTTTGAATTCGAATTTTGAATGTTTTTGAATTGTCGTGAATTTTACTCGATGATTTTTTTTGAATAAAAGTATCAAAAATATTTTTTTTAACTTCCTACCCTTTCCCGTCCTTTCCTCTAATGGTCTAACGTAACCAAAAATGGCCAACAAATGTTATTTAAGAGCTTTATTTAAGAGAAAAGTATTGAAAAATTCCGAGAGAAGATTCCACTTCTGTCCCTTCCGTTTTGCGTTTTTAAAATTTCAAGTGGGAAAAATTTATTAGGGAAAATTCCTAACCCGTCTTTCCTCTAAAGGTTTTTAAAGTAGCCTTTAATTGCTTTTTAAAGATTTCTTGATATTATCGAAGATCAAAGTTGCATTTCTGAGAAACTTCAATGTTGGAAAGCTATCTCACGGCTATAGGGGGTGGGGATATAATTAAGGTGATATCGCTCCCATCGCCCCTTAATGGTATTCAGGCTTATGCTAGATATCATTACTGCATCCGACTGCTGAACAATAGTTGGCAAAGCAATTTTTCTTTTTTTAACCAAAATCGGAAAATACATTTATCTGAATATCTGATTTGATTTCCAACTAAATGAATACTGGAATAGTAATTATACACACAAAAATACAACGCATACATTTCTCCATTTTTATTTCCCTCACACTTACGATGATAAACATTAAATAACTTGAAGTTGAGACTATTATCGAACCACTAGATATAATATTTGATTTAATTGGCTCTAGGAAATCCTTCTTTTTGCGCTTACCACAACGTAATTACTCAAAGGAATTCAACCTCGAAAATCCTTTGATCTCTTTTAATTATTTGCCTTTATTAAAGTGGGGTTTTCGTAGCAAAGGATCAAATGCCTTGTAGGCTTCCAATCCTAACAAGAAGTTGCAACAACTTTGCCAAATCCTTTCATTACAGAGTTGGAAAGAAATTGATCTACATTCTTCGCCATCGAATGTTAGCTGTTAAAGGCTCCGTCAATTAAATTGGGAAAGGGGTATATTGGCCTTAAACACATTTTGAAATTTTTGCTCTTCGTTTTAATTAGCTATTAATTTAATTTGTTCACAAAGAGAACCCCTAATGATTTCAAAAATTGCCAACAATAGAAGGGTAGAAATCTAAAAGATAAACAGTTAAATAGACCAAAAATAAAGTACAATTTCTCAACTAACACTACAGTGCAAAAAACAAACTGTTGTTTTTACACTATAATACTGAAAGCAAAGGTTTCAGTTTAAAACTGTAAAATCCAGAGTAATACACTGTAAGCTAGCTATTTTACAGTTTATTACTGTAAAACTAGCAATTTTAGTTTATTACTGTAAAATTAGCCATTTCACAGTTTATTACCATAAAATTAGCTGTATTATACCGTAAAAACAACAGTATAATATTGGCAGCACAGGTTCCATTTTAAAACTGTAAAATGCACAGTAATAAACTAAAACTAGCAATTTTACAGTTTATTACTGTGGAATTAGGAGTTTTAGTTAATTACTATAAAATTAGCTGTATTATACTGTAAAAGCAACATTTTATTTTTTCAATGCAATGCACACGTTTATGTTGCAAAATTTTGCAATGAAAGGTTCTCCAAATTTTCCATGAAATTAATAACTATCAATCCATGTTTAAAATTGAAATCAAATATTTTACCTACAGAATATTTACTTCGGTCAACACCAGAAATGTCATCAATTTCTCAAGAAATTGCTTTCAATAATTCATAGATTGTCTCGTACGAATGCTCACCTCCTCATATTTCATGCAATGGAGTTTGGTGCTCCAATTTGCATGCGCAACAAGGGAGAATAGATGTAGAACAACTTTTGTATAAGTGGACATGCGAGGGATTTGCATTCCAGAAGAATATTTCTCCAGAGAAGTCGTGTCGTTTCAGGAATTCATGATGAAACTGCAGGTATTAATTTCATCCCAGACACCGGGGGCTCTATTCAGCGCATTATTATACTTTATAAATTACTGGAAGACAATGCAGGTTGTAGTTAGGATGTTTTGCATGTTTTTAATAAAATCTGTTGTGTTTTACGACATGTTCTACACTAAAAAATGAACTGTTGTTTTTAGAATATAATTCTTCCGGGGGTTCCAATTTAAAACTGTAAAATGCACAGTAATAAAGTATAAAACTAGCAATTTTACAGTTTAGTACTGTAAAGTTAGGCATTTTTTAGTTTAGTACTGTAAAACGAGCAATTTTAGTTTATTACCGTAAAATTTGCAATTTTTAGTTTGTTACTACAAAATTAACTGTATTATGCTGTAAAAACAACATTTTTTTACAGTGTATTGCCCGTTCCCGAGTTTGCAGACCCTAGAATTCTACATTTTTCTTTTAAAAAAAGAAAAAGAAAATAATCAGGAAAGAAAGCTTGAAGTATTCACAAGTATCAAAACATCACGTATAAATCTATATATATATATAAATGGATGTATGTATGTATTTGAATGTTTGTTCCTTATACAAATCCAGTTTTCGTCGGATTTTCGTCAAACTTGGCACAGAGATTCCTCGATGCACTAGAATTCATGTATGCGGGTTCTGAAATCTAAAATAAAATCCAAAAAACTCAAAGTTCACATTTTTTGTCTCAAAATTTCCCATTTTCTTTCAATTTTTAATATGCGGAGTAATAGAGATAAGATTTTAAGCATACAAATTGATAAACTTTAACGCATTTAAATATGAGTATTTTTCCCAACAAAGATTACGATTAATTTCCAACAGAAATTACGGAGAGCGAGCGTTTCCAATGTCTATGGTTTTTTCCTTTTAGTATGCTTATAAAATGAAATGAATCTGTGTCGATTGGTTCACCTGTGAATTTGTCTGTCCGTCTTTATTTAATGGAGGTTAAAAGAACTTAAGCCTCCGCCCTCCCTTTTTAAAATGTATTTATATACAGGGTGTCCACTCCAATCGTGGACCAATAGCTAATTTCTAAACCGTTAGAGATAAGCATATAGTTTATTTAGGAAAAAATCTCTAAATTATGAAAGGAATTTTGGGTCTATTCAATGTTTTTCAAAAAATCAAATTTTGAAAGAGTTACGAAATTTAAATTTTTATACAGCCCCACAGTCCTATCGCTCATATTTAGTAAAACATTCTTGACACTGTAACGTTTAAAACTAAAAAAAAATCACTCTTCTACGACAAAAATTGACCGAGTTATGACGTTTTGAAAAATCAAGATTTTACATTGTTTCATGACGTCGTAGAGAGATTGCTTAAGGGACCGGATGCGAAATCCTTCAAAATCTTGATTTTTCAAAACGTCATAACTCGGTCAATTTTTGTGGAAGAAGAGTGTTTTTTTTTAGTTTTAAACGTTACAGTGTCAAGAATGTTTTACTAAATATGATTGATAGGACTGGGGGGCTGTATAAAAATTTAAATTTCGTAACTCTTTCAAAATTTGATTTTTTGAAAAACATTGAATAGACCCAAAATTCCTTTCATAATTTTGCGATTTTTTCCTAAATAAACTATATGCTTATCTCTAACGGTTTAGAAATTAGCTATTGGTACACGATTGAAGTGGACACCCTGTATATAAATACGTCGAAGTGGGTTTTTTTTCCATGACATAATACGCATTGAGCCCTTTACCTTGTCCACGAAAAAATATGAGATCATAATATTTTTACTGAGTCTGTCTTAGCCATAACTTTTAAAGACATAGTCTGAAAGACATGCACTATTAAAAATGAATGTTGTTTTTACAGTATAATACAGGTAATTTTATAGTAATAAACTAAAAATTGCTAATTTTACAGTAAAAAGCTGTAAAATTTCTAATTTTACAGTTTATTGCCGTGCATTTTACAATTTTAAATTCGAACCTCTGCTGCCAGTATTATATTGTTGTTTTTGCAGTATAATACAGATAATTTTTACGGCAATAAACTGTAAAATTTCTAACTTAACTTTAAGAAACTGTAAAATCGCTAGTTTTAGTTTATTACTAACACATTTTACAGTCTTTAATTGGTACAGTATTATGCTGAAAAAACAATAGTTTATTTTTTGCCTTGTAGTTGAAAAAAAATATATATCAAAATTCTTCTTCAAATCATTTAATTCCCAAGCTTTACTTTTTCACTTAAATATTTTATCATTTAGTTTTTAACAGTGGAAAAAAAAAATATATATATATATACATATATATATGATGTATGTGTATGTGATTTTATACTCCACAGGGAGTTTTTAAGTATCAATCCTTAACGAGACTGTTCCAAACATTCTAAGTAACATATTTGAGGGCCTTGCATGGTATTTAATGCAAAAATTGATATTTCTATTAAAACGAAATCGCTTTAAAACTAACTTGAGAAAAGATACAATTTGTCCGTTAGTTGAACTGAGGAACACAATAAGATTCTTTTTTCCTTTACAGGCTACACAATAGTTTATTCATTCCGTTAAGATACTTTGTAGCCTAAACCAACCTTTTTCATATAAATGAACATGCAGAAAGTTCTTTGCGAGATTTCAAAAGAATACTAAAATCGCGAAGTCTACTTAGAAACAAGACTGATGCGAAAATCAATAGCATCGACAGTCACATTGTTGCATTATTGGCGATCTTTTCCTCTCTAATTTAGAGCGACAAAGAAAAGGTGGGGCTGTTTTGTCATAGAAACTGGCAACAATTTCCAACTATCGTTTCAGTACACTGACTCTAAAAGAAACAGTACAATACGAGTAAATGAAATTACTTTGGGGATGATATTGAGCCAGTATCTAATAGTGAAATATTTAGTATGTGAACAAAATTTCATTATTTGATGCATTATTGCAATTTACCCCGTGATATTTTATCATACGCATTTTTTCTGACAAGAAAACTGAAGAGCATTAGTTAAAGATATGGGGTAGTGGTAAGATATTTTTATTGGAACACTAAAATGTTAGAACTTAGTTAACTGAACATTAAGTTTTTAATTGAAAAAGGAAAGAACAGTAAATAACCTTTCTATTTTAAAATAGATAAAAAGGAAAATAACATCTTATTTCGCATCGACAGTGAGAACGTTATTTCATAAAAGAAATTCCTTTACACTTATTTAGCAATATTAAAACAACGTGAGTCTTGTCCTTTGTATGCATGCCCTCAGTCTGGCTCTGGGGTACAGAGTTTGGTTTCAAAAATTTCCACAACTGTAATAATAGAATTCATTTCCATTAACACCAAGTTTCTTTTTTCCCAAACTAACCCAACATAAAATTAATTAACTTCCCTTTTTTCAATATACAAGAAACTAGAAAGCAAATCTTTTACATACAAATCTGTATCTAAGAGCAAGACTAACGTGAATTTTCGTTACTTCTCAGGAAAGCGCGAGAGTGCTTCTCTGATGCATACAAAGAATGGAACTCACTCTCTTTTAATGCTTCAAAATAATCGTGAAGAAATTTCTTTTGCAGAGTAACGTTCTCATGGGTCAATGTGGAATGAAATTCTTCGTGCAATGCAACAATAAAGTGAAAATAGGCAATTTTGGACTTAAACTATTCTGGCTCTCTGTGAGAATAGATATATCATCATATAAAATCTTTCTTTCACTAAAATTCTTCGTAAATTAACCCTCATGGGTCCCTCCCATTTCAGTTACACTCAAGACCCTTGGGATCATAAACGACCCCAATGCTTCCTTTAATTAATTTATTATGAATAGTGAATGTTACATGCATTATTTAAGTTCACACACTTTTTAATGCTAAAAAAATAAAAATAAAAAGACACAGTCAAAGTAAAATTTAGTTTATGCATTAAAAATTAAAATTTTAGAGCAAATTTTACAATAACTGTAGATTTACAACTGTTACAGACCTGAAAAAACATGATTTTTTGCAAGTGAGTTTCAAACACTTATGACATTTTTCGTTGCATTTTCTGTCCAGTTCTCTTGGACCAAAGTTGCAACGTCCTTTTTTTTTTTTTTTTTTTTTTTTTTTTTTTTTTTTTTTTTTTGGCATTCTGGGAAAGTGACCCCAACTGTCTTGTGTGCAAAAAATGCAAATCCGGAAAAATAAAACACAATAATAGCATTGTTTTGAATAGAAAACTAGAAGAATAAAAACCAAAAAATGCCATTAAAAACAAATGGTTGATTAACAAGATATATTAAACAGAAATTGCATTGGTGTCACATATGACCCCAAGGAAACCACGAGGGTTAAAAGGGGATCAAAAGTATCTCCAGTGAGAAGAAATTCAGAAACATCAAGCAGAAATGTATTTAATCGCTTATTACAATCCTGATTGTGCTTGAATATGCTTGATGCATAAATTAGTGGACGCAATAAGAGAGTTTCGATTATACTGGTATTTTAATGAACGGTGAGAATGCAATTAAACGAGCCGGTGTGATTTCCAAAGCTGTTGAAAAGGATGTAATTGCAATAACCGGATGGGAAGAAATAACAGCAGCAGCAGACAAACGAAATTAAAAATCTGTCACGTTAAATTAATGCAAAATACCGCTTCCCAAGTGTTTGGGAGGGCAAATTGAATTAGAGGTTGATGACTGTTTAATTTGCGATTCTCAAACTCTGCCACTAATTACATTAGTCGTGGAAGTGATGGTATGGGAGAACAAACTGTTATTTCTATTTTAAATGAATCTGAGTAAAAACGTTTGTCTTTGTTCGTTTTTAAATCAATCTTCTTTTTAAACGATTTTTTTACAGAGTTAACTTTAGTACGCTATACCCTTTGATTAATTCATCTTTTTTGTTAGTTTTTTCCAGTGCTTGTTTTAGCTCTTAGTACGCTTTGTTAAATGAAACAAAATGTGAAACTATATGTCTATTGGCTTATTGTAGCTGTATTTAGAAGCTTTTACTATATGGGTACTGCTAAGATTTTTAAACGTTGCCAAAAACAAAAAGAAAATTGTAATTATAAAGTTAATTGTCAATGACGTTAACAAACTAATTTATAAGATCGCCAATATTTATGGAAGTCGTCGTAAAAAAGTCGTACACTTTTTTTTTTTTTTTGAAGTGGACCAATTAACTCCTACCAACTCTACTAAGATTGTTTCCAAAACTTAAATGAACATTTAAGCAATAAAAATTTCTTTACGTGGTGTCGACAAGTTCCCGAAAACATTCTTTTCAAAGTTCTACAGGACTAAAAACCCAAATCCTCATCTTATTTAATTTTGTGATAGATATTTCCAGCAAATACGGAAGTTATTTCTCCTCTGACATCTTTCGCAAACACTTAACGTTCTCCCATATATAAACACTCAATCGATGGCGGCTAAACGTCATCGATTGAGTCTTAACTTTATCTTATTTCACTGTATTAAGTTAAATCTGATTCAATTGTTTCTCAGCATTTCTAAAAAACTCCCAAGGGGACTCCGTGAATTTCAAGCTACAAAAGAAAAGCATTTTCGGTCAACGTCTCAGTGTTTCATTTGTCTTGGAAGAAAAGGGTGAAGGTTCAGATCCTTGGAACCGTTTTGCTACAATAGTTTGACGAAATCATTATCATCGTGCAGCAAAAGTTTCTGTTGAAAATTACTTTTATTGATACTTTAAAATTGATAGAAATTATACTCTTCTCCAGTTATATTCCATACTAGAAAAAACATCCAGCGTTGCCTGGATCAGTAATAACATTGAGAAACAACTTTTTTTTTGTTTGTTTCTTACTCTTTTGTTCTGAGGGAACTCAAAACGCACCGCGATTCAAACGCACATGATTATAAGTAGAGCTTTATTTCTACCCATAAAACTAAAATAGCAATAAAGACAAAGAAAATAGTGCTCGTTTGGAAACGAAATCACGATTTTAAGCCTATACTATTTCCAAAATATGAAATGAAACTTCATTTGTTTGAAAAGATTAAACTGTTTTTTTTTTTTTTTTTTGAACATAGCCTTTTTTCTTCCCTATAATGCCACTAAAATGCAAATTGCCAAAAAAAAAAAAAAAATAGCCGTATGTAATCTCTAGTTATACTTCAGTTAGTTATTTGGGACTCTTCAATTATCGTGGATTCTTGTCGTGATTTGAAATATCGCCAAAATCATTTACACGTATTTTATTTTTTCACAATAAAAAATGGCAACAAAGAAACATTTTAAATGTTAAAGCTTCCTTTCCCTGTCGGTCAACAGAGAAATAGTAGCCAATTTTGTGAATAAAGGCAAAAATAAAAGCATTTTTTAAAGTATTTAAACATGGTTTTATTAATTTCCAGTTCTATGTAACTTGGAAATTCCGAACAAATTCCATTGTACGCAGAAACATTCACACTTTCTATTGGTTCTAGTGCTTTAAATGTGCAAGTAAGTTTCCACTACCTAGCTCGTGAAAAACTGCTACTGAATTGGTTTTTAAATCATTGTATCCTGCTATTACTACTAAGATAAAACCTAGCTAAGAACAATCTCGATCAAATCACCTTTCGAACAAAAAAGAATTATTAAAATTGGTTCGTCCATTTAGAAACAACAGACAGATAAACAAACCATGTCAAACCTAAAACACCGCCATTTTTTTGTTTCGGGTATAATCATAACTGAAAGAATAAACGCTTCATATTGATTTGAACTCAACCATATCATTTGATGGAAAATCAGCAAAATGCAAAGAATTGAGCGCTTAACAAACGATTTAAAAGAAAAAAAAAATTATTATAACTTTAGAAAATAGTGAACAACAAAAAAAGTTAGCGGTATGTAATAAATATTCATGTATAAATGCAGGTTAGTCTTCAGAGCTTCTTTAACTTACACTAATTAGAATAGGAACCGTTTCGGATAAGCAAAGCTCCTAATTATTCAAAATATTTGCATAAATCTAGAGTATGATTCAAAAAATGACACTAATATTTAAGACAAACGAAATACCGCTTCATTATCCAAATGCCACACCATTTTTCAGACAAAAGGCAAAAAAAAAAATCTGTCAAAAAAGAATCATTAAAAGTTTAAGCATTTCAAAACGGTCAGTTTCTAATGAGAATACTTTTTTCTGTTTCCATATCTTAATAATTTCTTCAGTCTTTAATTATATCATTCTATTCCTACCTATTACTGTTTACTGTAAATGCATTTCACGATTGATATAAATTTATGTGACCATTTCCATTCTTTGCTATAAAATTCGTTTTTTTAAACTTTATTTTTTCATTTATCTTTTGAGAATTTTCAAACTGAAAGGTTTCTTTTAGTTACTAGTTTTAATGAGATAAAATGCCGTTTCATCTGCTCTTTAAAATATTAAGATTCTTCCACGTTCACATACTGAATTATTTGCATTTTTCATGGTATATATACTGCCTCATATAAAAAAAAAGAAAAAACTTTAAAAAAGAACTTTTCAAAGCCTCTATTACATGCAGGGTGATTTATCAAAGTAATAAGCATGGCTTCATAAAAAAATATTTACAGATTCAATATGTACAAACTACTAAAACTCTTCAAATATGAACCTTTTGCATCAATATAATTGCGCAGTCGCAAACTTCAATGCCTAGAAAGCATTGTGGAACTCTTTGACCGGGACGTCTTTAAGATTTCCTTTTGGAGCTTTTCTTAAAGTGGGAGAACAAGAAGAAATTATAGGCAGCCAGGTCTTAGGGGCTGGAAAGACACTGTAGTCTTCCTCCAAACAACAGTTCTTGTTCCTTCGTCAATAACTTCGTTTGTGGGCATAAGCTTCCCACAACCCTGCCACATCTGCAAATTATCGGTCATGCTTCCACACACACTGTAAAAAATGAATGTTGTTTCTTCAGTATAATACATCTAATTTCATAGTAATTAACTGAAAATTGCTAATTTTCCAGTAATAAACTGTAAAATTGCTAATTTTAGTTTATTACTGTGCTTTTTAGTTTTAAATTGGAACCTCTGCTGCCAGAGGTTCCTGTTTAGAGGTATCTGTTCAGGCCTGTTCAGAGGTATTATACCGCTGTTTTCGCTGTATAATACAGCTAAGTTTTACGGCAATAAACTGTAAAATTTCTAACTTAACTTTAAGAAACTGTAAAATGGCTAGTTTTAGTTTATTACTAACACATTTTAGTCTTTAATTGGTACAGTATTATGCTGAAAAAAACATTAGTTTTTTTTTTTTTTTTTTGCCTTGTAGTTGAAAAAAAAATAATTATCAATCATTAAGGAACTGTAAAATTACTAGTTTAACAGTTTGTTACTGTGCATTTTACAGTTTTATATTGAAACTTCGGCTGTCAGTTTTATACTGTAAAGACAACAGTTCATTTTTTGCAGTGCAGCAAATGTTGAATTGTTTAGATTGTCAGCGATTTTAAGAATGGCTTCAACGTTCAATTTAGTGTACACACTTCACTTTATCATCAGTCCTGGCTGCTGTGCTGTAGTGCTATATCACAACATAGTTAGCGCTATGTTGCGACAACACAACCGTCATTAGAAGGAAAGCTCTATCTCCACTGAAAAAATATGCTGAGGAAAACAAGAAGACATAAATTTTTAGCCTCCGTAAATATCTATCTCTTCTCTATCTTCTCTATCTCTTCTCTACTAATAATAAAGCTGAAGGTGGTTCTGTCTGTCCTTCTTTCTGTCTGTCTGTTACGCGCGTAGCGCCAAAACCGTTCGGTCGATTTTCATGCCACTTGGCACAAAATTAGTTTGTAGCATGTAGTTTTGCACCTCGAAGCGATTTTTCGAACATTCCATTTCGTTCTTTTTCTATTCGAATTCTTAGCGGAAATTCGATAAAATAGGGAAGAAATATTTCACACACATTTTCAAGTCTTATGTCATTCGAAAGCTTGGAATTTTCTGCACAAAATGAAGTTTTTTCGAAGTTTCTACGATCATCAGGAGAGCTGTAACAATTGTTTTTAGAATCCCGCAATTCAAGGCTTACCTTCAGTAAACCAAGCCAAACGATTCTAAAATGGTTGAACTTTAGAATAAAATTTGTTTGAAAAGAGAGATAAAATGAATTATTTTATCAACGGAAATCAATTTTTCATGTTGTTACTATGGTTACGTGTTCATACTTATTTTTGTTTCTTTCTTTTTCCAGGGTTGCCAGCGTCTATCTTCGTAGGCTACGGCCAGACGTAGTATTTTTGATTCTACGGTAGTATTTTTTCGGCCCAAATAAGGAGCGTAGTATGTTTCTGGCAACCCTGTTTCCAATACACTAATGACTTAATTAAAAGATTTGGCGGATTTTTTTTTTCTTCATTTTCATAGATTTCGCATTTTAGCAACATTGATTTTGGCAACGTTTGGAAACAGTAGTATTTTGTAATATTTTTTTAGAGGAGGCGTAGTTTTTTTTTGTTCCAATTCTCTGGCAACCCTGTCTTTTTCCCGGTGAAGCGGTGAAGATGCTTTGGGACCCTGCTTGGCGCGTTTTCAAAAAGTCAACTACGCCAAATAGCTAGGGTTACCACGCTTGGCGCGCCTATCGTTCATTTAGCGAGAAAAGGGTACCTAAAGCACAGATTAACGAAATATCGTATCAATTGCGATATTGCATCGTTTTTTTAAAGTGTTTCATTTCGGAAAATGTATTGTTTTGTTTTTTAAGCTAGGAAAGAAAACTTTCTTCTTCTCTTAAACTTTGGTAAGATTTCTGTTGGTTCCTGTTATCAACAAAACTGTTCTTATTTTCTCATTTGGCTTATTTTTGTCCATCTCCCTTGGGGTTGCATTCGAATGTTCCAAGGGGGTGTTTTACCCCATTTGTCGGGTAAATCAGTGTTTTCAATGCAAGGTGATATGAATTGGCGCGACCACTTGGCGATATATCGCCAAGTTTTTGATCGCCAAGTATTTGACGCCAATTGGCGAAAAAAAAATTTTTTTTTTTATTTAGGTTCAATTTGGCGCTGTTGGCGATATTTTGCGAAAAATCCACTGAATGATGTTAAAATCGATGATATTTAGGAGATAAATCATTGTAAAACATTTTTTTTCCATTGTTTCGTAGCAAACTAGGGATACAAATGTTTGAATTGTTATCTTGCTCACTCCAAGCACTATTTTAGCACTTAAGGCATCTACTAAGAAATTTACACGTAAAATTAAGTAGTGTGGGGTCCATATCAGATCTTTATATCACTTTGAAGGAATTATAGTTGAATAAAACTAAAATAGAGCATTTTTTCTGCTATATCAATTATTTTACAAATGAACTTTTAATTTTATACCACGGGCAAAGCCGTGCGGGTACCGCTAGTACTATTATATTTTTGAAGTCTTTTAGCTCATAAACAGAACCCTGCTGGAACAACATTTTAAATTTCTTTGACAACTATGTCTTTGAGCACATACCAAAAATCTTAACATGAATTGCGGCAGAACTTGGATTTAGGGCCTTTAAAATTACTATGGCATATAACTGTTTTATTAGAACGGCGCACTGCAAAAAAGGAACTGTTGTTTTTTACAGTATAATACTGGCAGCAGAGGTTCCAGTTTAAAACTGTAAAATGCACGGTAATGAACAGTAAAATCAGCAATTTTACAGTTTATTACTGTAAAACAGCAATTTTAGTTTATTAAAACAATTTTACAGTTTATTACCACAAAATTAACCGTATTATACTGTAAAAATAACAGTATATTACTGCCAGCACAGGTTCCAGTTTAAAACTGTACTATGCACAGTTTATTACTGTAAAGGAGCAATTTTACAGTTTATTAGTGTAAAATTATCAATTTCTACACTCTATTACTATAAAATTTGCGGTATTATACTATAAAAACAATAACTATTTCTTACAGTGTACAGATGCCAAAGTAATTATCCTAAATTGTCCAAATATAAAATGCACAGAAATAAACTGTAAAACTAGCAATTTCACAATTTCTTACCGTAAAGTTAGAAATTTCACAGTTTATTACCGTAAAATTTAGCATTTAGCCAGTATTAAAACAACAAGTGTAAAAACAGCAGTAAAATACCGGCCGCACATGTTCGAGTTTAAAACTGTATAATGCACAGTAATAAACAGTAAAATTAGCAATTGTACAGTTTATTACCGTAAAGCAGCAATTTTGCAGTTTATTAGTGTTAAATTAGCATTTTTAGTTTGTTACTGTAAAAGTAGTAGTTTTTACAGTTTGTTACTATAAAATTAGCTGTATTATACTGAAAAAACATCTATTTTTTACAGTGTGACTATGTAGATAATCAGCTGAGTAATAAATCCAACTAAAGAAGTTTTCTTTTTCACTGTAGTTTTTCCTACACCAATCTCGGAGATTGAAGAAAGAAAAATTATCTTTCGTATGTTTCAAATTTAAAAACATTTTTTGAAGATGAGTGCACTTGCTTCGTAGAGTGCTAACTTGTTGCATTTCTTTTTTCACTTCATTGTCGTCATGTTTCCTTCTTTTAGGCTAAATTTAAAACTTTGAAAAGAGATAAAATCACGAAGACCTTTATCTGGTGGGTAAGGAGCTTAAAGTTTAAACTTTCACTTCAATGACAGATATGTGAGGACAGAAAAGATGAAAGGGAAAATTGACAACATGATTCCCGGTGCTAAAAAAAATTGCATTTGAAAAATGCTTCAAACAATAAAATCATTGGCTCTGGCAAGTATATTAGGTCAAATGGGGCTTTTTAAAAAGACTTTTGGATTTGTTTCTATGAGCCGAGGTAAAAACTTTTTTTATTAGACTTTAGAACTTATTAATCAATACACCACAAACTCATTTATTCCATCCATGGACAGCAGTTTCGTGCTTATTATGCACTCATCAGCATGGAACCGGAATTAAACGAGCTGGAGGAAGAAATCCTCTTATAGAGCAAAGAGAGCCAACAAAATCTGGTAGCTAATGTGAAAATTAGATTACCAGCGAGCGACCGCACTTGGTACGCTACAACTCGAACCTTTTGAGGCAAGGCTCGAGTCAGTGGCGTAACTACTCGTTGGTTTCAGGGGGGGTTATATTCTAAGTCGTCACGTTTAAAAAACGGGCGGGGGGGGCAACCCCTTTTTACCCACACTTTGCATGTATGTATGTGTATATATATATATATATATATATATATATATATATATATATATATATATATATATATATATATATATATATATATATAATACGCACTTGAAAATACGTACTTCCGAAGTTCGATAAACCAGACAGCTTTTTAAAGAGTAAAGAAATATTACTGTAGAAAAATTAAAGGGGGGTCCGGGGGTTCGCCCCCTGAAATTTTCATGAATTGCACCTCTAAAAACTCCATTCTAGACTATCTTGGTGATGTTCAATCTCTTCCTCAGTCAGTAAAACACGATTGTCGGCATTTTTAATAATGTGAAAGAAAATGATAGGATACAGAAATTCTTCCCAGCGATTTTTTCCGAAATTTCAGTTCCAAAAACGCAATTTCAGACGAATTTCGATCATAATGGGAGGTTTGGAGGACTACCTCCGGAAAATTTTGACATTTATTTCCTAAAAAAGACAATCCTTAATGGTTCTGGGAAAGGGAGGGGGATGGCAATGAAGTCTGTAACACAATGATATTCGCTGGAGAATCGTACTTTTTCATTCTAGGAGTTATATATTTTTTCATCTCATTTTTGCATTTTTGGACCAACGTTTCGGGGGGGGGGGGGGGGTTTGTCCCCAAAACACCCCCCATAGGTACGCCACTGGCTCGAGTAAAAGCTTATTCACATTAGCTACCAGTTTTTTTTTGGCTCTCTTTGCTCTATAAGAGGATTTCTGCCTCCAGCTCGTTCAATTCCTATTGCATGCTGACGAGTGGTAAAATGCACGAAAATAGTCCATGGATGGAATAACGAGTTGGTGGTGTATTGCTTATTTCTGCCTTAGTCCTGGCTTAGGGGCGGTTACTTACTGCTTTATATAGAGCTATAATATACGTACGTATACTATAATATGCGTATGCATGAATATATATTGCGCACAATATTTCTTCGTTTTCTGAACTTAAATGCAATAATGATCAAAAATGTTGCAAGTTTAACAAATCTGCCAGTTTACCAAATGCTCCATACGGAAATTTAACAAATTCAACTTTTTATGAAGAATAAAAACAAGAAAAATAATTGTATTTTTCAAACCAGCAATATATTTGAATGTCGATTTGTTAAACTAGTTTAAACACAAGATCTCTTTAAAATATTGAAGAAAAATTCTTTTGAATTATTTTCCTAAAAGGCATTCACACAAAATGTTCAGTTTATTTGAAATTGGAATCCAGTTTGGTATTAGAAAGGGGTGGTGGAAAATAAAACACATTAAATATAGGCAGTTAAACCAAAAAGCATTTAATTAGTTTTTAATCTGTTAGAATAAGAATTCACAATTTCTGGGTATAGCAGGGAATTTCCGCCATGTTTTGCCCAGCATAAAAGGCACGCTGGGACTAATACTAACAGCTTTGACATTAAAAAAACTGCAATCGGCTACAACTGCAATCAGTCGGTTTAAAGCTCTCTAAGAGTGACTTCTTATACATTTTTTTCTGTAATACTAACCAGTTACACTGTAAAAAAATGAATGTTGTTTTTACAGTATAATACAGCTAATTTTATAGTGATAAATTGTGAAAAGTGCTAATTTTGCAGTAATAAACTGTAAAATTGCTAATTTTAAACTTTATTACATTGCATTTTACAGTTTTAAACTGGAACTTCTGTTGTCAGTATTATACTGTTGTTTTTACAGTATAATACAGCTTAATTATACGGCAATATCATACATGTGATTACTTTCAAAACAATTTGGCTGAAAATATTTGATATGTTGTGACTGGTTGGTTTGAAGGGCAAAAGTGCCATTAAATGTATTTAGTAAAAAATGTATTATATTTTTTTTTTATCATTTTGGTTTCTCTAACTCTGTTTTATTTTATTTTATTTTTTCAAATGGAAATTTCCAGCCAAGACCAAGCAATCGAAAAATGTCCCCTTAAAAAAAAATTGGATAGATCGCCGTCACCTCCCATTATCTTTGTCTAGATATCGTAGAAATTTTAAATGGAATGAAAATTTTATAGCGGTTGGGAATTTTTTTAAGGCAGATCGGTAGAAAGACAGAACTATGTTTTGCCAATCAAATTGGCTGATTTCTGCCAATTGACTGCAGAATCACATATATGTAATATACTGTAAAATTACTAACTTTGCAGTAAGAAAATGCAAAACTGCTAGTTTTACAGTTTATTACTGTACATTTTACAGTTTTAAACTGGAACCTCGGCTGCCAGTATTACACTGTAAAAACAGCAGTTCATTTTTTGCAGTATAGAAGTATTTACTGATAAAAGTCCACCACATCAAGTGCATAGTAAGTAAATATTATGTCAATTACTTAATTACCTCATCATTAGCATCAGCAGCTCTTCTTATACATTGATCCAACACTCTCTTAGTGTTAGTGTTAATTTCAAGTGATTAATAATATCATATCAAAGTTTAATCTCGCTTTATGTGAGGGATTTTTGAGAGATTAATAATATCATATCGGAGTTTAATCTCGAAACAAAATTACGCATTTCGACACGTCTCAGTTGACAAGCGTTTTGACTTAATGTAACCCATCATCGGCGCCCTTAATCTCCCTGGAAACTCATTAGGGAATCATTAAGCTCCATTTTCATGGGTTATAAATTGAAGATGATCTTAACTTTCAGATTCGGTAAGCTAAATCAGTCCTTTAGCAGCAGGAATGAAATGCTGATTATATCTTTCAATGTTTATTTAAACTTTGCGATCGAGTAAAAGTATTCTATACCTTCATGCTTGCTAGCGAAAGTTATACACTGCAAAAAAAAACAGTTTTTTTTTATAGTATAATACTGGCAGCCGAGGTTCCAATTTAAAACTTTAGATTACACAATAATAAACTAAAACTACAATTTTACAGTTTCTTACCGTAAAGTTAGCAATTTCACAGTTTATTGCCGTAAAATTTAGCTGTATTATACTGTAAAAATAAGAGTATAATACTGGTAGCAGAGGTTCAAATTTAAAACTGTAAAATGCTCAGTAATAAACAGTCAAATTATCAATTTTACATTTTATTGCTGTAAAATTAGCAATATTTCAGTTTATTACTGCAAACTAATCAATTTTTGCAGTCCATTACTATTAAATCAGCTGTATTATACTGTAAAAACAACATTCATTTTTTACAGTGTACTGTCAAATCCAAACAGAAGTTTTTTTCGTTACAGTGAAAATTTCGTTGTAATGGAATTAAAGCAATTTAATGAAAATTAAAACGTGCCTGAGCTTTTAGTTCGCTGAAACGGATATCTCGTTGTAATGTTACTTGGTGTAACAGGACTCCACCATGTCAATTTTAGGAATTTAGATAGAAATACAGGGAGGTCTAGTCACCACGAACTTCAAGAGAGCACAAATGTTGTCCATTATAATGGAATTCAAGTAACGTAATGGCAATTAAAACAGGCCTAAACATTTATTTCGCTAAAACGGATGCTTCATTGTATTATTAATCGTTGTAACAGAATTGGTAATCCTTGGTAATTTTAGGAATTACGAAAGAAATACAGTGAAATCCCGTTACTACGAGTTTCAAGGGAACGGATTTTTTTCTTTTTCTTTTTTTTTTTTTTTTTTGTAACGGGACTTTCGCCCTAATGGAATTCAAGTAATGTAATGGCAATTGAAACGGGCATGAGCATTTATTCGCTAAAATGGATATTTCGTTGTATTAGGATTCGCTGTAATGAGATTTTACTTCATTAATATATTGTCCCTATAAACTAATCCTTGTTTCTCTCTGAAATTCATTTGTGTGCTAATTTAATTAAATACCTGCTGCTTTCTGGTTTTTAGCACAGAGCAAAATTTCTCCCTTGGTTCACGACGCACTGCCATCTATTGGAGTTCTTCGAAACAAGAGAAATTAACGATTGGTGGATTTCTAGATTTAAATTCAAAAATTAGGCAATCAAAAAATGAAATAAGAATATTGTTCGGTTTTATCACCATAACAAAGGCATCATCGGATTGCCGCAAGGTATCTCTCAAAGTGGAACCAATGTCTCCCGTAGCGAAGCAAATGCAGTAGGCATTTAGTGTTTAGGAGTCGTTGATAAAAGTCGTATCGTATGTCTCTTTACTTGGCCCCTTTATAGATGAAGATATAAAGACCACTATGGGGCAATGATAATTAATGAATTTCGTGTTTCAGGAAAAGCCTTTATTCAAAATGTTCCTTGCTATTAATATTATTGTTTTATGGCAACCACTTATTTTAAGAATGGGGTTTCATATTTAATCATTTAATCGGAAAAATTACTTGACATTTACTCGTTTGTAATCATCTCTTTTTTTTTCAAAGAAAAAATATGGGCAATCAAAGATATGGGACCTAAGTTGGATCACCCCCTTATCTATTAAAAAAAGAATCGTCAAAATCGGTTCAGTATGTGACACGATATAAGCAAAGAAACAACAATTCGCTGCAAGTGTGCTCATAAAACTTGAATTATTCCCTCTACATCTCCAAGATCTCTCCATCAGACCCAGACCTGATGACATGGGACAACCTGTGAGATATGCCCTTTTAAATAAAAAAAGAATTTTCGAATTCGGTCAAGACTTCTTCTAGTAATCAAAACCTCCTCCTTTTCTTGAAGCCGGTTCAAAGTTCAAATGAACGGCAGAGACTGGGTGCTGACTTTTTTTTCTTTTAATTCAACTACTAACAGTCGATATTTATCTAGAATAAAAGGAAAATGCTGAATCAGAAATGCATTACCATTTGTTTCAAGTATCAACATTAAAAATAGAAAAATATGAGCTTTGATTATTGCTATTCGAAATTATCTGGGAAAAAAACGTCTTCGTGATATTTTTATTTGGAAATGAAACACGTAATTATTTAGAGCGTAATTTGAGTTTAGGTACCGCCTTTTCCATGTCCAGCAATAAAACTTCAAATCGCGATTAGTAATTGACTGTCTTCCTTTTCAGGTTACTTGCATATTTAAACTAGTATTTAAAAACTCTCCAGTTTTTTTTTTTTTTTTAGTAGTTTTGGATCTGGGAAGAGCAAGTTAAAAAATAAAATTGAAAATAACGAGGCGGGTATAGCTGAGTTAAAAGAGATTTCTTTAAAATTATTTCGAAGATCATCCCCCCCCCCCCACACACACACACACAGAAAGAGAAAAATTTCCTTTCGACCTTTTAAGATAGTAATCTGTCAAATGATGAGCATAACATTATTTCTTGTAGTGACAAAAAGGCAATCTTGAAACCCATTCTAGTAAGGATACCCATACTTACAAATGCATATTGTACATTCATTAGGAGTAAAAAATGATATCGAAGAATTTAACCGCTATTTGGAATACATTGATAATTTCCTTAAAATTAAAATTATATTTAGGATGTTAAAGTGAAAATTTTAACTTCGTACAATATATTTATTACAGATAGATTTTCTTGCCAACGAACATTTTCAAAAACAAGTTACAAAACATTATGACAGTTAAATTGTGCTTGCTGCTTTTCAGTCTCATAGTTATCTTGTAACTACTTTGTACAGGCATGTCTTTCAAATTAGCTAAACCCTTTAAAATTTCATATACCTTCTTCTTCTTCTTCTTCTTCTTCTTCTTCTCGACGCTAACGCGTAAATTAGATAGGCGATTTGGAATGTTTATTCCTTCCACCTCAAATTTCATATACCTTACTACTATTATTAATGAAAAATTGTGTATGGATGGATGGATGTTTGTTCCGCTTTCACGCAAAAACTACTGAATGGATTTTAGTGAAACTTTTACCATAATGTAACTTATACACTGGCGGAAAAAAAAATCCCAACACCAAGAAAAAATTGCCGTAGAGTAATGAAATTTGGGTAATGCAATTGTCTAGTTAACATGTTTAATTGATTAAATGTACAAGATCACTGGCTAATTTAAGCTCAAGAAAATGCTGTGCAAATGTGAAATTATGTTAATTTAATAGAGGGTGTAACCTCCAGAATTTTGAAGGCAAGCCTGCAAGCGTGCATGCATTATGTCATACAGGCACCGAATGTCACTTTGTGGTATGGAGTTCCATGCTTGTTGCACTTGCTGTGTCAATACTAGGACCGTCATTGCTGACTGCGGATGATGCTCGAGGTGCCATCCCATGATATCCCATACGATATCAATTGGAGACAGACCTGGTGATTTTGCAGGTCATGGTAACATGTCAGCACTCTGTAGAGCACATTGCGTTACAGCAGCGACGTGAGGGCGAGCGTTATCCGGTTGGAAAACGCCCCCTTGAATGCTACTCATGAAGGGCTGTACTACTGGTTAAATTAACAGACTGACGACAAATTTTCAGTCAGTGAGTTTGGGATAACCACAAGAATGCCCCTGCTGTTGTAGGAAATTGCTCCAGAGACCATAACTCCAGGTGTGAGTCCCGTGTGTCTAGGCCGTAGACCGCTTGGATGCAGGCGGTCTCCTGGCCTCCTTCTGACCAATATACAGCCACCACTGGCACTAATTTAGAATCTGTTTTCATCAAAAATTGCAACAGATCTCCACTCCGACCTCCAGTGAGCTCTGTCGTGGCACCACTGCCGTCGGAAAAGGCAATGGTTTGCAGTCAATGGAATACCGGCTACAGGCTGCCTGGCTCGAAGCTGTCCTTGAAGTAAACAGTTTCTTATCGTTCCTTGGGTCACGACGGTACCAACTGCAGCTCGAATGTCAGCCGCAGATGCAGTACGATGCGCCACAGCCGTACGCAAGATTCGGCGATCTTCCTTCTCAGTCGTGCCACGTGGCAGCTCGGAACTCGATCTTCTTGAGGTAGTACCATACCTTGCTCATAGCTTCCAATAATCATGCATGGTGGAAACATTCCCACCCAAGTCTTTCTGCAATATCGCGAAATGAAAATCCACCTTCTCGTAGCCAATTTGTACGACCTCGTTTAAAGTCGGTGAGCTGTTGATAATGGCTTCTTCGTCTTCTTAAAAGGTATTCCTGGCTAACATGAACGCAATTTGTCCAATTTCACGGAAAAATAATTCACACGAGCTTCACAACACGCTTTTAAAACAAGCCTTATTTGCGTGTTCTAAGTGACGCCAGCTGCGCCACACTTGTGCACGGAACACGAAATTTCAATCGATGTCATCTTTCAGTTGTATAAACACGCCTACCAAATTTCGTTTATCTAACACAAGTCTTTCTTGGTGTTGGGATTTTTTTTTCCGCCAGTGTACATCAGAATAACACATAGGCTACAATTTATCAGGATATTCAAAATAATTCGATCGGTAGCGCTTTTTTCATTCCAATTTAACTCACATTTTTCGCATAAATCCGAAGTCTATCATCAACCCAATTCAGTATTTAGTGTATCATCTCAACTCCCTGTCGACAGCTAGAATTGCGGACCTGATTTATGATACCGCTCCATCGAAACTCCGAGTTACCATCGAAACTCGGAGTTTCGATGGTAACTATGATACTCGTAAAATATTCAAGGCTTTTCTCGAGTAAAATCACGAAGAAACTTTTTTTCAGCTCCCCTTAATTAATCATATCGGGAATGGCAAATTCATGAGTAGGCTCCCCCCTCCCTCACCTGTTTTCATGCACGAGCACAGCCGTGCGGGTGTAGCTAGTGAAAGGAAATAAAGCAGAAATATGATGCTTAATTGTTACTGCAGACAGATTTGTTTCAGTGTGCAAGTTCTTTTAACAATATCCTTATCATTTGAAAAAGTTTTTACATTTTCCATCCTCGTATTTACTTATTACAATGGATTCAACAATTTTCGAGATTTACCTGTTGTTTACTTCAACACTATTCCTCTAAATCTCTTACAACTCGGACCTCTTAAGTAGAAAATGGATTTCCTGCTATCCGATGTTCCCCATCCGATAATTGCATTTTCACATAAACGAAATTTTATGGGATATAAAATGGATGATGTTCTACGGACTCGCAGCTGCCATTTTTCATGAGTTCAGTTTACGGCGGGTGAGCATCACAACACTCTACGAACATCATAAAAAAATTTAAAAATTTAATTTACATCCGGGGCAATGGGCTGAAGATGCTGAGCACCTCATAAATTTAAAATCAGTTGCTCTGCTCGTTTCTTGTGAGCCCCGACTAGCCTTGATCACGTGATTTCCTGAAGTATGTCCCACGGTGTATGATCGATGTTTCCTTCAACGTGATGCATTACGGCTGAGGTATTTCAGTGAAAAATATGCAAAATATAAATAAAAGTGTTGTATATATTTATTTTTTATTGCATTGCTTTCTTATTTTGAAAGTTAAAATAAAAATAACTAAAAATGGTAAAAAGTTCACAAGCTTTTAGCACCATCATCCAGGGCCCGAATGATAGCAAGATCTTCTCGATTTATTTTGCATTGAATGACATACCAGTTATTTATATATATATATATATATATATATATATATATATATATATATATATATATATATATATATATATATATATATATATATATATATATATATATATATATATATATATATATATATATATATATATATATATATATAGTAACTGGGGACCGAGCCCAGCTCGGTTAAAAAAAAGAGGTTTGTAAACTCGTGTTTTTTTTTTTTACTTATTTAGATAAACTTGAAAAGCATTTTTAAGCCCTTGGTAGCAATTACGTATTTAAAACAGCTGTAATTTATTTTTAAAAATACAACCTTATTTGGACAAGACATTATCATCACAACTTAATTTAAACGATGCGCACCATAAAATTACACCACAATAACTTTATTTTGATTGATCTCTTTAACATTTTCTCATTTCATTTGGCACCGAAAGCGCGAAAGGGGTTGGTGAGAATGGATGCAGAGTCCCTTTTCTCCAGTAGGCCTTTAACATTTCAAAAACAATAACAATTCAAAAGTGTTGCCAAAACTCACTTGCCAAATACCATAAAAGTTTAAATTTAAGCTGATGTGATTAAATATTAAACTCATCGTTATAATCAAACGTGGTTGCTATGAAACAGTAACAAAGATAGTAATCATAAAGAAAATGGTGAAAGAAAGCTTCTCAAACTTTAAATGAAGACACAAAAAACGAGGTTTTTTGCGTTTCACGGAAAAAAATGTCGATGTCGATGAACTCAAAAACCAAAACTTATCTAAATATAAAATTTTATCAAAATCGTAAGAGCCGTTTTCGAGTTCCGAAAAATGTACAAGAATTGCTCGTTTGAAGATATAAGATATACAGAAGCCATGAGCTTTGACATACATGAGGACTGCGTACTATGCGCCTTGTCTCCTGCCAAACACAGGACAGATTTACGGCAGAGAGAGGTTGAAATAACAACTATGGACAAGGCGGGACTCGAACCCACGACCACTTGCTTACGAGGAGAATGCTCTACCTCTAGGTCAACGTGGCCCTCCACACGAGGTTATTGATTTAAAAAAATGCACGAAGTGATCACATGATCTTCCTTGTGCATAAGTTTAGAATAATTTGCAAAATTGAAACATAGTGATTTTTAGTTCAAAAACGTTCTAAAATTTGGTTTGTTGGTTTTGACTGTTGAAAAGCATTAAGAGTAGCAATATGGAGAACAGTTTTAGTTAAAAAAAAAATGCCAGCTATTTATTTTCTTCAATATTAATATGAGAAACTTCACTGCATAAAACTTACATTAGCAGCTTTCCGATCGTTCTCGTCTGCTAAGTTCTAAACGTGTTGGAATCATTTTATGCAAATTAGCTCCATACTTGATCTTGATTCTTTTTATGTAAGTGCAATGCTTTACTGCATGCAGTACAGTTACCAAAATCATGGTAGCAGTCAGAATCAACAAGTCCGAAAATGTCCTAGTTACGTAACACAAAAGATCACTATTAAAATTAATGATTTTTGAAACAGGAAGATTTTGTAGCTCAACTTAATTAAAGTCAACTCCTGCCCTGCACTCATGGTGTACTATTTATAATGTTTTGGCTTCCAACGTAGGGTCAAAGTCATATCTTTGTTTTCCATTAAAGATTATCATTCCATTAAAGATTAAAGGTTAATTTAAGGTTATTTAGGATCCATTAAAGATTAAAGGTTATCTTTGAATTCCATCAAAAGAATTAGGGGAAAAAATAGCAAAACTAAATCAAAACTCAGAAAATAAGTTTATCACTCTTTTTATGACAGTTTCAGTTTCCTCTTTTATCTTCTAATTTTGGTTAATAAAATATTGAAGCACTAAAAAGGAAAAAAAGTGTCTAAATAAAAGTAACATGCCATACCAAAACGGGAAACAAGCTTAACAGCAGATTCGAACCCTTCCTTACACTAGTTTCTTTTCAAAAGTTTGAAGGATTGCCCACTGTATGAATAGGTTTAGTTCATGGATCTTCAAAGTTGAGCGGAAGGGCTGATTCCCAATGGTGCGATAGAACTTATCTAGATTTGGAGAAAAAAGGGACGTTACATTGAAACGTGGCATCGTTTCATGTTTGGAACGATGTTTCCTTTTCACCCTATTTCGTGAGTTAGCAGAAAAGAGTGAGTGTTATTTTTCTGAGTGATTTCTTATCGTACTTGCGTCCCGTTTGAAGTTTCCAAAAGCTGAAGGCTGATGTTGGATTTTATGTTTGAAAGGGAGTTTTTACATCGGATGTTTCTGCCTCGAATGTGCGGAAGCTCTTTACGAATTCTGAATGGAACATTTTGGGAGAAAAATATCGTTCTTTTGCGCTTTTATAGTCCACTACCCAAAATGAGCAAATGAAAGAATGTGATTTGGGGAATGAAAGTTGCGGCTTTTTTCCCCCTCGAATTCCAGACGAATAAATTTGCTTTTAAATTAATATTTCTTTAATGTTTTTAATATAAATTACTCCTAAATCTGAATTCTTGAACTTTCTACTCATACAAGTTTTGCTTTAATACAACAGACAGAAAAGTCTGTTCTTAAGGCGGTTAAGGTTAGTAGATATAGGCAGGATTGAGAAACCGCAGCCGCGGGGAATCGAAGTCACACTGATTTTGTAGGAATGTCAATTTCGTCTTGTCTAACTTTTTTAATTTTCCTCTGCAGCTTTTGCATACTGACTCACTAAGTTGTAAGTAATTCCTTTTGGTTTAATTCAAAACAGATAAAATATAGTTGAGAGACATTTTTCGAAATATTTTCACAAAACATATCAGTTTACGTTCTTTTATTTATTTATTTATTTTCGTGCTATTCTAAAAATTGCGGAAAAGGATATTTTTACAAAAAAAAAATCGATTCTTGCAAAAAATTTCATTTCTACTTTATAAATACACTAGCAGTACCCGCACGGCGATGCCCGTGCGAAAATAGTAAAGAAAGTCAACTGAATAAATTTAAATTCACTCCACCCTCTTAAGTAAAATTATTATATTCTTTAATTCAAATGTGCACCACAACCTTTTAAAATATATTGATGACACTTTTAATGCCATTTCAGTTTGTAGTGCTCAATGCGAGGATTATTTTAGTTTTAAAGACTTTTTTCTTCTTTTCGTGTGTGTGTGTGACGAACTTATTTATTTTTAGCGAAATTTTTACGTTCCAATGGAACTTTTGACACAACTGTAGAGCCAAGATTTTCGAAAACTCTCAACGACCACAGCAATACTGCCCTTGAAATTTAATATAATTCACCGATTTAACCGTAATTTCAATGTAAAATTGGTCGCCAAATCTAAATTTATTAACATAGGGAACCGATTGTATCAGGTAGATCAGCCACAACCATTCTTCCATGATTTTAATGTGAACATTAAAAGGAAAGAAATATAATGTCTTTCGTACCATCGCTTTGAAGTGATTACAATCTAACAGTGACCCTCAAATAATCAAGATTTCACTGGCCGGGAAGTTTGGAAAATTTCCCGATTGTTGCCAAAATTTACGACGCCAAATACGAAAAGTAACTGAATAGCGGTGTTACAGAAAATGTCAGAATGGAACTATTATTATTAAAAATTTAGTGATGGCGGCATTAAATACATGTTTTAAACATGCAATAAAATACTCTTTAGACTGCAAACAACTACTGTTCCTTCCCAGACAGTTTTCTTTTTCTTTGATTTGGAGAAAGTAGTGTTTCACTGGCTGGGAGGTTTGGTAAATTTCCTGATTGTCGCCAAACTTTACGACGCCAAATGCGAAGAGGAACTGAATAGCCATCCCTAAATTTTTAACAATAATAGTTCCATTGTGACATTTTCGGTAACACCGAATTTTGAGGAAGTCAACTTAATAAATTTAAATTCACTTTAACCCCTCTGAAGACAAATTATTATATTCTTTATACTTCTTCAGGCTTTCACGGCCGGCGTCAATATGAAGAGGTATTTCCGGGCTTATAGGCCGTGGTCGATGAGAAAAATGAGTCCCAAACGTTTCGTCGGACACTGCGGTCGACATCATCAGTGAGTAGTTCGGTTAGACTGATACGCTAGCTTCGGCCGCTCGGGTATTTAAGCAAACTGCTGATGGCGTGTTGGCTCCTGATTGGTTGCTGTTTCCTCGGCCTCTGGAGCGTTCTGGATTCTGGATGGACTTTCCGGAATGGGTCAGCTGTCTATTTCTGGACCGTTATGGCGAGCGGATCTAAGGACGGAATGCCATATTTTCGGTAAATTGAAGTTTTCTTCTTTTCTATTGAAGTTACACGGAGCTTGAAAATTTCGATTGCTTCGCAATGAAGACGGGCATAGTAATGCGATGTTGTGGCCAGGATTTCTGTGTCTTTAAATTTAATGTTGTGGACTCCTTCCTGTTGGCTGTGTTCGGCTACTGCTGACTTCTCATAGTGTCCTAACCGGCAATGACGTACGTCATTGCCGGTTAGGACACTAATCGAAATTTTCAAGCATCCGTGTAACTTCAATAGAAAAGAAGAAAACTTCAATTTACCGAAAATATGGCATTCCGTCCTTAGATCCGCTCGCCATAACGGTCCAGAAATAGACAGCTGACCCATTCCGGAAAGTCCATCCAGAATCCAGAACGCTCCAGAGGCCGAGGAAACAGCAACCAATCAGGAGCCAACACGCCATCAGCAGTTTGCTTAAATACCCGAGCGGCCGAAGCTAGCGTATCAGTCTAACCAAACTACTCACTGATGATGTCGACCGCAGTGTCCGACGAAACGTTTGGGACTCATTTTTCTCATCGACCACGGCCTATAAGCCCGGAAATACCTCTTCATATTATATTCTTTAGTTCAAATGCGCTTCACAACCTTTTAAATTCCACTTAAAGTCATGTTAAAGTTTAAATCAATTCGCCAAATAAATATAAGAGACAGAAAGTAAAGTAAGTAACGGGAGATATTAATTAATCAAATTGAATAAATTTTCAAGGCTTAAATCTATACGCAAATTTAAATCACAAAGTAACTTCAGGGGCAAAAGAGCGGCTGATCAGGAAAATGGCTCTAAACACCGTCATCTTTATATATATAGATTTTTTAAAATTTTTCTAATTCAAAAATCGAAAATCGGGCTTCGAGGTCTGGTGGCCAGCCCCTTTGTGCTTCCGTGTAAAAAATTCCAGGTCCCTGCGTACGATAGATTTGGCTGGAGAGCTCGGTCAGACAAATGGACAGACAGGCAGACAGACACATTACACTTGCTTTTATTATTATAGAAGAGTTATTTCTCAGAACAGGAAAGGAAATACAGTTGGTAGTAATTAATAAATAATAGTAATTTTTACCACATAAAAATTTGCTAGCAGTGTTGTCTGGCAAAAATTGATTTCCTTGATCTAAAGCGTACGTAGTACTTTTATCGCTAGATACTTGTATTTTTTTTTTAATAAATTTGTTCAAAAGCCATCTACTTATATTAAAAACGGAGTATCTATCTATGTCTGCTTCTTTCCCTTAAGCGAGCTGAACTTGCTGAAACGTTCCTCACCATTTTGAAGGAGCGAAGCATCCAATAAATCGAATGATTTTTTTTTTTTTTTTTGATGCAGGAAAAAGTAAAGGCGTGAAGCGCCTGTTAGCGAACCGCCTTGGCGGCGAGTAGTTTGTCGAAACTTTTTTACTGCTTTAAAGGCGCTAAGCGCCCGTGCAAAGGCGGGCCATGCAGTTTGTAGCTTCGGGCATTAGCAGGCCACGTGCGTAGTATGTCTTGAAATCTTGGGAACATTAAATTATATCAAATAATATGCCACAGGAAGCTAATCTAGCTGCTCTGGCAGCTAGTATATATGGGTGATTCTACAAAAATGGGAATATTTCTAACATGTAGATTTCAAAAAATTAATTTAAAATTAAAAATCTGAAAAAAATCAGCAAAGCACTTGATAAGTTACATAATTAAAATAGAATATCAGCAGAGCTTAAATGTTTGTATTTTATTGTATTTTTGGATTTTTATTTTTTTGAAGGCATATGTGAATGATTTAAAGGACATGTGGATAACACAATGGATATGTGAATATAACACAGTAAGTATGTGAATAACACAAATACAATAGGTATATTAGTGAAATTTTTTAACTAGTAAACTGTTAGACATAATTTTTTAACATTGTACTGTCATAGTTTGGCTTTTGATTCATCCACGTGTCTTATATTGGGGCATGTGAATGACAATAGAAAAAGGGCACGTGAGTCACAAGTAATTGTGTTTTCCAAAAGTCATATCTGAATATTTTTTGGCTTCACTTCGAATTAGAACCCACAAATGTAAGCCTTAGGATTATTCATTATCAAAATTTATTTACATGCACATTTTACATGCATTCTGTGGGGCATGTTAATGACAAAGATAAAAAACACTTGCCTTGAAAGTTGAGTTTAGCATGCTTTTTATCAAAAAGTAATTGCAGAACAGCAAAATTAATTCTCAGCCAGGAATAACCAAGTACCATGCTTTATTTTAAGATGTGGTGCCAGATTTTGAAATAAAACATTTCAGAGAAAAATATCTATACCTTTTAGACATGTGGATGACTGATAATCGCTGGGACAAAGTTTAGATTAACTTTTAGAGATATTATTTTCATATTATTTTGCTTTTTTTGTGATTTACATCTTGCACACATTCATATTTATAAATAAAAAACTCTTGAAAAAGAAATCACTTATTTTTTTAAAATCTATATTCCATTGATTGTGAAAATTGCACCTATGGGACAGGGCATGTGGATGACATTTCAATCGAATATCCTTTTTTTAAAATGAATAATAATTAAATATTGACATTGTTGATAACGAAAATTATAGAACAAAAGACGCATAAAAATATTCCCAAAATAGTTTTTTATTAAATTAAAAACAAAAAGAGCAATCAGTATAGAACACAAATTTGCCCATTTTTGTAGAATCACCCATATATGAAATTGGATGTATATTTGTTTGTTCCTTATACAAATCAACAATTTTCATCGGATTTTCATCAAACTTCGTACAGGGGTTCCTTAATGCACTAGAATTCACATAGGCGGGATTTGAAATTTTTTAAAATTCCGAAAAGCTCAAAATTTAAAGTTTTGACTCAAAATGACCATTATCTTTCAATTTGGAATAGATAGAGTAATAGAGATAAGCCTTTAAGCATACAAATTGATAAAATGTAACACATTTAAATCTGAATATTTTCCAGCAAACATTACGATTAACAATGAATTAGCAGTTTAAAGCTCACCTATTTCAAATAATTTTTGCAGAGCTATGTTGTATTAATAAGCAACCAGGCAGCGCCGGGTAATAAGCTAGTCTATATATATAAAGATGACGGTGTTTGTATGTTTGTAACCGCTGGCCAGAAGCCCCCACAGCACCTACAGACCTGAAACTTGGCTCAAAAATTCGAACGTATCCCAGTACGACGCACCTCGAAAGCCAAATTTTTAATTTCGAATTAGTTATTTTTAAATTAATTAATTAGTCTCATTTTTGGTGTATCCGCCATAATTGAGGGGGGGGGAACCTTCCCCCACCCCAAAGTATTATATATCACTGGAAAGGGGGTTTTTTCTGAAAAAGAAAAATTGTAGCACGTTTCTGTCCGTTAATTAGGACAGGAGATATTAATTAATCAAATTTAATCAATTTTCAAGGCCTAACTGTACGCAGAACTTAAACACTAGAGCCATTTTCCTGATCAGCTGCTCTTTTGTCCCTGAAGTTACTTTGTGGTTTAAATTTGCGTATAGATTTAAGCCTTGAAAATTTATTCAATTTGATTAATTAATATCTCCTGTTACTTACTTAACTTTCTGTCTCTTATATTTATTTGGCGAATTGATTTAAACTTTAACATGACTTTAAGTGGAATTTAAAAGGTTGTGAAGCGCATTTGAACTAAAGGATATAATAATTTTTCTTCAGAGGAGGTTAAAGTGAATTTAAATTTATTAAGTTGACTTCTTCAAAATTCGGTGTTAATGAAAATGTCACAATGGAACTATTATTGTTAAAAATTTAGGGATGGCTATTCAGTTCCTCTTCGCATTTGGCGTCGTAAAGTTTGCCGACAATCAGGAAATTTACCAAACCTCCCAGCCAGTGAAACACTACTTTCTCCAAATCAAAGAAAAAGAAAACGGTCTGGGAAGGAACAGTAGTTGTTTGCAGTCTAAAGAGTATTTGATTGCATGTTTAAAACATGTATTTAATGCCGCCATCACTAAATTTTTAATAATAATAGTTCCATTCTGACATTTTCTGTAACACCGCTATTCAGTTACTTTTCGTATTTGGCGTCGTAAATTTTGGCAACAATCGGGAAATTTTCCAAACTTCCCGGCCAGTGAAATCTTGATTATTTGAGGGTCACTGTTAGATTGTAATCACTTCAAAGAGATGGTACGAAAGACATTATATTTCTTTCCTTTTAATGTTCACATTAAATTCATGGAAGAATGGTTGTGGCTGATCTACCTGATACAATCGGTTCCCTATGTTAATAAATTTAGATTTGGCGACCAATTTTACATTGAAATTACGGTTAAATCGGTGAATTATATTAAATTTCAAGGGCAGTATTGCTGTGGTCGTTGAGAGTTTTCGAAAATCTTGGCTCTACAGTTGTGTCAAAAGTTCCATTGAAACATAAAAATTTCGCTAACAAACAATAAATAAGTTCGTCACACACACACGAAAAGAAGAAAAAAGTCTTTAAAACTAAAATAATCCTCGCATTGAACACTACAAATTGAAATGGCATTAAAATTGTTATCAATATATTTTAAAAGGTCGTGGTGCACATTTGAATTAAAGAATATAATAATTTTACTTAAGAGGGTGGAGTGAATTTAAATTTATTCAGTTGACTTTCTTTACATTTTTTGCACGGGCATCGCCGTGCGGGTACTGCTAGTAAGTTAACAATTTAAAGCTGAACAGATGCTAAAATGAGCTCCTTCGTGTGTATTTTATTTGTCTTTCAAGTACATTAACTTTAGATATTATCTGTAAGGTAAATTACGCGTCGGACTTTCTTGAATTAATGTGACATTGATACAGGGTTGAGAAGAGATTTCCATGTGCAATTAGACTGCGCTGTTTAGAATGACAAAGGCAATGGTCAAGTCATACTTCATGTTATCAATCAATGCTAACTGAACCTATTGTGCCTTCCAATTAAGACCAAAGCATTACCATCAATGAACATAAAACTTTCTCGGAAAAGGGGAAAGCGGTTAATGAGGAAGCGAATTGATCTTGTCACACAGATGTAATAATGAATTTCTATTGCGCTTTGATATTTCTTCAGCTAATAACCTTTTGCTGCTTTTAAAAATCAAATGGTTTTCAGTTTCAATGACTTGCAAGTTAAATTTGGCCATTCAATCAGTCAACTGATTGTAATTTGGACCATTTAATGTTATATTTAGCTGGGTTTTTTTTTTCTTTTTTTCATTTTTTTTTATTTATGCTGTAAAAGCAAGAATACACCTTGGCTCGTAGTACCTTTTAAAACTTTAAATGAAAATTTGCTTTTTAATTATTATTTTTGAATCTCTTAAACCAGTATAAAAAGAGCATTAAACTAACCTTAAACAGAGATGAAAGGGATGCTCTCATGTAAAATTTTTCGGAGTAAAATGTTTTGCCTATCAATAAAAGAGTGTTCCAGCAATTATATCAGCGTTAAGTAAAGTATAACAACCAAGTTTTATGGTTGGAAAATATCGGATAAAAAATTTATGTTTCGAGTTTTTTATTTATCAAACTCATCACTCTTCTTAAAGTAATTATCCCCCAATTTTCATTATTGAAACGGAACATAATCTCGCTAATAATCTTTGTTTTTTAGGGACCATTAAAAGAAAGACAGATTGACACGATAATAGTTAGTGAAAGCTCCAAGAATTCAGTAAAGGTACTAAATGCTTTCGTGTTTCTGTTACTTTTCAATATTCCTTGGCACAAATTGACACATAAAGGGAAAGACACATTTCAAAAAATAAACTTTTGTTTTTACAGTATATTACAGAAAACAGAGGTTACAGTTTAAAACTGTAAAGTGCACAGTAATAAACTGTAAAATTAGTACTTTTAAAATTTATTACTGTAATATTAGCAATGTTAGCATGTTTCTGCACTGCAAAAAATGAACTGTTGTTTTTACAGTACAGTACTGGCAGCCGAGGTTAATACTGTAAAATGCATTGTAATAAACTTTGAAACTAGCAATTTCATTTTCTTACTGTAGACTTAGCAATTTTACGGTTTATTACTGTAGAATTAGCAATTTTACCGTTTAGTACAGTAAAGTTAGCAATTTTACAATTAATTACTGTAACATTAACTATTTTTACAGTTTATTACAACAAAACTAGTTGTATTATAATGTAAAAACAACATTAATTTTTTACAGTGTGCTTTCAAATTATACTGTGACTCTTACTAGTTTTGCCAGATTAACACACTCTGCCGAAACTCATAGTTTCATCTAAGTGACAGAAAAAAAAGTTAAAATTTGCTGTTCATTGTAACTTTTTATAAAACAAAACATCCACTTTAATATTTAATAACAAACGAAATTTATCACGCAGAAATTTCCCTCAAAAAGGGCTCCTGTCGCTGAATTTCCCTGAAAGCTTAATCTATCAACGCAGAGCCTTATTACGGAGAGAAAGATCACGGGAGCGATCATTTTCTGCCTCCATCCATCAAGGGAAACGTCAGATTAGTAACTCAAAACGTCGGAAGCAAAATAATGTGCCATCTTCGTTGTCTTGTTAACTGCCCGGAGCGTGTAGGTATGTTCTAGCGCTTGATAGTGATCTGAAATGTTATTATGTTCTATCTTTTGCATGGCTTGAAACTGGAGATAGAAAATAAACATCCACGTTTGATTGTCAATGCTTAATCTGGGGTGTAATCTTTAAACATATTCATTTTTATTAGACAACTAGCATATTACCCGGCGTTGCCCGGTATTGCATTATGTTTGACTTATTTTATGCTTAAATGAAATGGATGAGCCTTAAATTGATAATTCATTGTTAATCGTAATCTTTGTTGGAAAATATTCATATCTCAATGTGTACAATTTTAACAATGTGGATTTCCAAAGGCTTATCTCCATTACTCTATCTATTCAAAATTGAAAGAAAATGGTCACAAAAAATTTGAGCTTTGAGCTTTTTGGACTTCAAAACTACGCCTATGTTAATTCTAGTTCATCGAGGAACCTCTGTGCCAAGTTTGATAAAAATCCGACGAAAACTGTATTTGTATAAGGAACAAACATACATCCCTTTATATATATATATATATATATATATATATAAACGGATGTATGTTTATATATATGCATGTTTGTTCCTTATACAAATCCACAATTTTCGTCGGATTTTTATCAAACTTGGCACAGAGGTTCTTTGATGCACTAGAATTCACATAAGCAGGGTTTTAAAATTTAAAAAAAACCCAAAAAAGCTAAAAATTCAAATTTTTCGTCTCAAAATG
This sequence comes from Uloborus plumipes, assembly GCA_038373865.1. Lineage (NCBI taxonomy): Eukaryota > Metazoa > Arthropoda > Arachnida > Araneae > Uloboridae > Uloborus > Uloborus plumipes. Next base: position 79,574 of record JAXGGA010001604.1, on the reverse strand, counting down.
GCCATTTTCTTTCACTTTTGAATAGATGGAGTAATACTGTCGTGCTAAGCACAAAAGTCGTACCTGCACTTTTTAAGAAAATTGAGTTGTCGCCACTTGGCTCTTTATGTCGTATTTTACTTAAATACAAAATTATATGATTATTTGAGAACGGGAAATATTTTAAAAAAAAATACTGACAAAGTTTCATCTGAATCAAATACATGGTGTCTCGACTGCAGATACCACATTTGCGCTTAGCACCCCAGGATAGAGATAAGCCTTTAAGCGTACAAATCGATAAAATTTAACACATTGAAGTATGAGTATTTTCCTGCAAAGATTGCGATTAACAATGAATTATCAATTTAAGGCTCACCTATTCCATTTTAGCATGAAATAAGTTTTAAAAAATTATAATTCATGTTCTAATTACCTTGGAACATTGACACATATAATTTTTTTAGAGCTATGTTGTATTAATAAGCACCCGGGCAATGCCGGGTGATTTATAAAATGAATCTTATGACTTAGGGGACACCCGTCCTCTATGATCTATAAAGAGTTAATATTCGCGTGGGTTTTGCGGTAAAATTTTGCGCGTTGGTTAAAACTTTTCAATAACTCAAACGCTGCATTGTTCTTTTGAGACTAGTCTTGAAGCTCGTTATGGATTCAAATCCTTCAGGATGCAATGCTTCGAATTCGAATGTATCCGCTTTCACTTTCATTCCAACGTCATTCGATATGCCCCATTACGATTGGTGAATGGGAACCAGAACATATGCTGCGACACCCTTTAGCGTAATTATTTAGCGAACAAGGATTTAGAATACGAAGATCAAGTTTCAGATGCAGTGGTAGAACAAAAGTGTGTTCTCTGTCATGGGAAAAGATATTAAATCAATGAGAGGTTTCTGCTTCGAAGTATTGCACCGACCGGCATCTTTTCTGTAAAGATATAATTAAGCAGTATATCAATAACATGGAAATGCTACCTTCGATTTAAAAGAGATTAAATATGTGCTTATAAGGATAATAATGTTCAAGCTTCTAATGTCATATTTTACTTCGTCTGTTTCATTATGTTCAAGCTTATCTGTTGTACTCTTCCTTAGGAAATTAAAGGGCAGTTACTGCAATATTTCTTTATTTTTCTTTATTATTATTATTATTATTATTATCATAATTATCATTTTTATTTCATTTTATCATCTATTGTTCTTCAGCTTTAATGCACAAGCTTTCTTATTTGGTTTCCGCTGGAAACAAAGCTCAAAAAAAAAAAAAAATGTCCAACCCCAACATTTGCCTATTGTTAGTATGGAATCCAAAACGCGTTCATTCTTAAAAACCCATTTCTGCTCCTTATCTTTCCAAGGCAGTATTTTACAAAATATGTTAAAAAGTAGCAATTTTGTTTCTCAACATCCGACGCAAAAAAGGAAAAGGAGTTGCAGGTTTGACGTGTGTAATGTCCGTCTGCGAAGCCGCGCCTAGCACTCGCGAACCATTCCACTTAAAAAAGGGGTGATGGGTTACGTGTGGGAACTTTCCGAAGTTTTCAATTTAAAACTTGCACTTCCTATCCTTTCTACATATTCAACTGAACTATGTATTTGAAATCAGCATCGCTCTACGTTGTTTGATACGGCTTCAAATGCTTCTTGTTCTTCTTCCCCTTATTGTTATCTTACCCATTACCCCTATTTTGGTAAGATCAGAGAAGACCTGACGCATGCGTTAATACGCGGAAGGTTTTACCTGAGAAAATCAGACATTATATGTGTATTTGTGTGTGTTTGTATGTCGTATCACAGCTCTCAAACGGACTAGCCGATGTTTATCATTCTTTTCTTGCTCAAAAGAAGACTTAATCAAGAGTGTTCTTAGCCAAATCTCATCTTTGCGGGACTGAAGTTACAGGAAATATTAATTAAAATTCATATTCTTATTCCCGAGCAATTTTTGTTTAGAAAACTGAATCGTACATTTAAATCCAAGTACCAATCAGAAGAACGACTGTTTTTTTTTTTTTTTTTTTTTGCTTATGATAGCATTTGTTTAGAACTTCCAAGTCGGATAACACAAGAATTATACACTTCTTGAAGCAAATCTTAAATTTAGATCTAAGCCAATACATTTCATTTCACACCTCCAGGGTCCCCCGTACCTACCACAGCTTCGTGGTTTAACCGGGATAGGCGCAGATTCTAGAGGCCCTGACGAAAAGTGTTTTTAACACTCCCCTCTTTTGTCGAGGACACTTTTCGTCAGGGCCTCTAGAATCTGCGAACCGTCTGCTTTTGAAAATGAACTTGCCCACCTTACTAATGTCTTCCAAGCCAATGGATTTTCTAAACAAGAAATTAAGAGAGCTTTCCACCCCAAGACTGAAAGAAAGACGCCTAAAGAAGAACCGGTCAAGTCCATAGCCTACCTTCCCTACGTTGAGGACGTCACAGACCGAATTGAAAGACTTTTACGTCGACATAATATTAAGACGGTTTTCAAGCCCTCCAATAGAGTCAGCGACCTGCTGCGTTCAGTGAAAGATGCTAGAGACCCGTTGTCCGCCGCAGGAGTTTATAAGATCCCCTGTTCCTGTGGGTTAGTTTATATCGGGACGACAAAACGGAGTGTCAATACAAGAATCAAAGAGCATCAGAGAAATTGCCGGCTGGGTCAGACTGAAAAGTCGGCGATCGCGGAGCACACTTTCAGTAATGGAATACATGATATAAAATTCAATGAGGCCAAAATAATTTCACGGACTTCAAATTTTTTCCCCAGATTGCATAGAGAGGCCATTGAAATTTTCAAACACCCAAATAATTTTAACAAGAAGGAAGAAGAAGTAAAAGTTAACAAGCTTTGGCATCCAGTCATCTGTCAATCCCGAGCCGGAAAGTAGAGGGCGCTGCGTTTTCAATTTAAAATCTTGCAGCAGTTCGAAATTTCGCATCAGTCGCCAAATAAATCAACGACATCCACTGAAGATGATCGCCGCAGTTGCGATTGAAACGTATGGACTAAAGTCATCCAGACCACGGCACAACAGCCCGGAATCCGTAACTAGTATTTACTCCGGCCGTGAAAGCCTTCATTCTTACATATTACAAAATACTACTATTTCCAAACATCACTACTATTGCCAAAATCAATGTTGCTGAAATGCGAAATCTATGAAAATGAAAAAAAAAAAAAAAAATCCGCCAAATCTTTTATAATTAAGTCATTAGTATATTGGAAACTGGGTTGCCAGAAAAATACTACGCTCCTTATTTGGGCCGAAAAAATACTACCGTAGAATCAAAAATACTACGTCTGGCAACCCTGGAAAAAGAACGAAACAAAAATAAGTATTGTAACGAGTCCGTAGCACCTTCAACTTTCTTTAAATGAGCATTCCAATCTTGAGGAAGTAACTATAAATTTATTTACAAGTATTTACACTATTTACAATAAGAGCAGGAAACAATTGCTAAACATCCAGCAATTAGGCAGCCAACAGTACACTGTACTCTCAACAGTAAATCAGCACCACGTATCTAACGTGAACAGTAATTAAGAAATTACAAAAGTAAAAACAACATTCGCCCAAAGCGAATAAAAACGAGCACTCTCAGAAATCAACATCTGAAAAGAACTGACTGACTTGTGTTCAAGGCCAGCTATTTATACACGGAAAGAATTCCCGACAACTTTCTAGTAATATCTGGAATATTCCAAATCATTCATAACTTTAAACAATTCATTCAAGAAAACGCTAGAAATAAAAAGAAAAACACCACTCCGAGCGAAAATTTCTTCACGCTTATTAAAGTTAGGGCAAGTGTAAAAACTACAAAGTGTTACGGGGCCGGTATACAAGTGATAAAAGTGATATCTTCAGATACTTTTGCAACATGACGTCAGATAAAACCAAAACTAATGAAAATGATGCAAGGCAGGAAAAACAACAACTATTTACAAGATTTGTAACATTGCCCCCTTCCCAAGGACTGCACGTCCCGGGCAGTACAATCCCCAGAAAGGAAGCAAGGGAAGACTTACAGATGCACACATTACATGATGACCAATCATAAACATGATAAACAATAAAAATGAGAACATGAAAGAAATAATAACATTGATAGAGAAATATTACAAACAATTAAAGGCAAAAGTTATTTACAAAATTTACAAACAAATTACCATGGTAGCTTTACATTTAATTTACGAACTATGGCCATAGTATGGGGCTAGCCGATCATAATGGACAACCCTAGGTTTGGAATGTGATGACTTCTGGATCCTCACTACGACGTCGTTCAGCCGGTGGAGGACTGTGTAGGGTCCATCCCAATGCGACTGCAATTTGGGTGACAGACCTTTACGTCGGATGGGATTCCATAGCCACACCTTGTCACCTTCTTGAAAGTCATGGCCAGTGGACCTTGTGTCGTATCGGGTCTTCATTTTCTCCGTCGCAATGTTGATTCGCTCCCGTGCGAAGTGATGAACGTCTTCCAACCGGGCCTGGAGATCCTGGACGTATTCCTCAGGCGATGAAGGCGCATCTGGAGGGAGACCGAAGACGAGATCACAAGGTAGCCGAAGCTCTCGGCCGAAGAGCATCTGTGATGGGGAATATCCGGTGGTCTCGTGGACAGCACTGCGGTAGGCCAGCAGGAACAGAGGAAGTTTCTTGTCCCAATCCTGTTGATTTTTGGAGACCATAAGCGAGAGATTATTAAGGATTGTCCTGTTGAATCTCTCCACCATGCCGTCCGATTGTGGGTGTAGTGGTGTCGTTCGAGTTTTCTCAATTTTGAGGATTTTACATAGGCCCTTAAACACAGCAGAGATGAAGTTTCTCCCCTGATCGGAGTGGATCTGCAAAGGTGTTCCATATCTCGAGATCCAATGCTGGACTAGAGTCTCTGCTACAGTGGTAGCTTCTTGATCCGGAATGGAATATGCTTCGGGCCATTTGGTGAAATAGTCAATGGAAACGAGGATGTATTTGTTCCCATCAGTAGTTTTCGGTAGAGGACCAAGAATGTCGATCCCAATTCGTTCGAAAGGAGCTCCTACGTTGTAAAGATGTAGCTTCCCGTGGCTTCTTCTCTTCGGTCCTTTACGGGCAGCACAGGCGTCACAAGAATGACACCACTTCTCTACGTCATCCTTCGCCTTGCTCCAGAAGAAGCGCTCTCGAACCTTGTGGAGGGTTTTCAAGATACCAAAGTGTCCTCCAGTCGGACTACTGTGCAATTCCTTTAGAACGTCTGGAATTCTTGATCTGGGAAGGAGTAACTGCCATTTAAATGCTTTGCCATCGTCAGATTCCCATTTCCGATACAGGACGCCATTTCGCAACTGGAGAGATTTCCATAGAGCCCAGTATCTTTTCGTTGCAGGACTGTAGAGAGAAACGTCTTGCCAACTAGGTCGCCGACTGTCCTTTTCCATTAACTCTATGATAGGCTTTAGGTCTGGGTCTTCAAGCTGATCTTTTCTTACTTGGTCATCACTCCATGGATCAGGATCTGAAGATGATGAAGTAGCAGTAACTTGACAGGCAGTAGGGATTGTCGTCCCGTACTGTTTCTCAATTCGGGAGCAATAATGGCAGTTCTCGGAACAAGGTCTTCTTGATAATGCGTCAGCATTACCGTGTGACAAACCTTTTCGGTGCTTGATCTCGATGTCATATTCCTGGAGCCGCTGTATCCACCTGGCTACCTGGCCCTCTGGATTCTTGAAATTCAAAAGCCAAGTCAAAGAAGCATGATCAGTCCGGAGCAGGAATTTACGGCCGTAGAGGTAATGATGGAAATGTTCTACAGCTTTAACTATGGCGAGCAATTCCTTTCTCGTGACACAATAATTTCGCTCCGACTTGGATAAGCATTTGCTCCAGTAGGCGATTACATGTTCGTTACCGTCTATTTCTTGAGATAAAACAGCTCCAACGCTCTCGTGGCTCGCATCAGTGTCAAGTATGAAGGGTTTTTCAGGCTGAGGATAAGAGAGAATAGGCGTTGATGTCAAAGCCTCCTTCAGCTGTAGAAATGCATCCTCGCATTCTTTGGACCATTCAAATTTTTGTTTGCTCTCCGTCAGCTTATGCAAAGGTCGTGCAATGTTGGAAAAACCCTTCACAAACTTCCTGTAGTACGTGCAGAGCCCCAGGAAACTTCGCAGCTGATGGACATTTTCGGGGCGGCTCCAATTCTTGACCGCCGATACCTTATCTGGATCTGTTCGTACACCCTCTGAAGAGATAATGTGACCAAGGTAGTTCACCTCACGGCGGAACAGATTACACTTGGACGGGCTTAACTTCAGGTTGGCTTCCTTAAGCTTCTGCAGCACCTTCCTAAGATTAGCCAAATGTTCCTCAAAACTGCGTCCTATGATGATGATGTCGTCCAAGTAGACAAGACAGGATTCATAAGAAAGTCCTCGTAACACTGACTCCATAAGACGCTCGAACGTGGCTGGTGCATTGCAGAGGCCGAACGGCATCACTTTAAACTGCCACAAGCCTTGTCCGGTTGTAAACGCCGTCTTCTCTCGGTCGTCGGGGTGTATCTCCACCTGCCAGTAGCCGCTCTTTAAATCCAGGGTCGAAAACCACTTGTGTCCGGAAAGGGTGTCCAGAGTGTCATCGATCCGTGGAAGAGGGTAACTATCTTTCTTGGTGATGTCATTCAGGCGTCGGTAATCAACACAAAATCTGGTGGAGCCGTCTTTCTTTCGGACCAAGACGATAGGGGATGCCCAAGGACTGGATGAGGGTTCGATGACGTCATTCTCCTGCATCTCTTTCAAGAGGATCTGAACCTCTTCCTTCTTGGGAAACGGTAGTCGTCTTGGATGCTGCTTGATAGGGGGATGATCTCTAGTGTCGATCCTATGCTGCGCTAAACTCGTGCGACCAACATCTTCGGGTGTAGATGAAAACACCTGCTTGAAGTTGTCCACCAATTTTTCCGCAGCGTATCTTTGATCCGTCGATAATGGTGCACTCCCAATTAATTTCGAAGTCAAGGACTCGGAAGACACAGTCTCGAAGGAATCAATTCTTCTGATGATGCAGTTTACGGGAGTACAAGTTGCCAACACTTCTCCTTTCTTGATATTCCTCGGTCTTTCACTTACATTGGCGACTCTCACAGGAACTGCATTCCTTGAAAGGTCCACAAGCGTAGATGCCACTAGTACTCCTTTGAGGCTATTACTCTGGTTAGGATATTCAATTAGGCCGAATTTAAAGCTGTTGTTTTCCTTGATGGAGCCAGGTATTAGTATTTCTGATCTTGGGGGAATCACTAAATCTGTTTGGGCTATTATTTGATGAGCGGATTTTAAGTTATTTTCAGCATTGAAAATTGCTATGTCTTCCCTTATCGAGTGCAGCTCATTATTTTTAAAGTCGATAGAAAAATCAAATTTTCTCAAAAAGTCCAGTCCGAGAATGAAGGGATCTGTAATGTCAGCGACGAATGCCGTGTGATGGTAAGTGGCACTCCCGAACATTATTTCTAAGTTCACTTTTCCTTCAATCTCGATTTTGTCACCTGTCACAGTTTGGAGAGTAACGCAGGGCGGCGTCCATAAGATCTTGAGTCCAAATTGATGAGCCACATCAGTCTTAATAATGGTAACGTTGGCTCCTGTGTCCACGATCATTTCGCAGGGAAACCCATTCACATAAGCGTAAATGAAGAGTCCGTTGCAGCCGCCACTTCTTGGGGAAATCTGGAAAACTTTGGGAGACGTCTTCTTTTCTTGGCGAGCTTCGCAATTCCTTCGTACGTGGCCCTCACCGCCACATTTCCAGCACTTCAGTGTTTGTCCACTTTGGTCTTTGCGAGTCTTCTTCAGGGTCCCCGACATCTCTTTGATTTGTCGCTCAATTTCCGAGAGACGAGTTGAGATCGAATCCTGGGCGCTCACTTCCACGCCCCTGGTCGAATGGCGATCCTTGCGGGACATTTGCTGTGCAGCCTCGAACTTCATTGCGTAGACCAGACCGGATTTAAGATCTTTGATGTCCGCCATCCGGAGAGCCGTCTGAATTTCTAGATTTCGCACTCCGTCTATGAAGTAGTTCAGGGCCAGGTTATCGCGAACACCCGAAGGACAGTCCGAGAAGGCGAGATGGGAAAGCTTCTCAACGTCTGCTGCAAAAACTTGCAAAGTCTCTCCAGCCCTCTGGAGTCGGGATTTCAGCTGGAGTTGGCTTATTTCTTTTTGGCATACTTCGCCAAAGCGAAGCTCCAAGGCCGATGATAAGGCTTCGAAGTCACGGTGCTTGTCCTCTGGAAAGGTCTGTAGTATATCAGCTGCATCCCCTCTCAGCGAGGCTGCAAGGTGACAGGCTTTCGTGGAAGAGTCCCAGGAGTTTGCTTCTGCAACGATGAGGAACTGCTTCTTGTAAATATTCCACGAGGTCTTCCCGTCAAACGTGGCCAGTTTGATGGATGGACGAGAAGTTCCAGCTGCAGCTACACAGTCACTTGAGTTGTTGGAGGATGCTGATAACTTTGATTCAATTTCTTTAATTTTCTTTTCCATATGGTTTTCTACTGTGGTGATTCGGTTCTCAACGCTGTCAACTTTTTCTTCTAGAACCTCCACTTTATTTTCTATGTTGGTAAATTTAGTTTCCACCAAACTTTTCATTGACGTTAGATCGCTCTTAATTTCTTCTTGACTTGAAGTTATGCTCGCGGTTAAATCACTCTTTAATTGTTCTTGATTTGTTGCCAGATCATTTTTTAATTGTTCTTGATTCGCAGCCATGTCATTTTTTAATTGTTCTTGATTCGCAGCCATGTCATTTTTTAATTGTTCTTGATTCGCAGCCATGTCATTTTTTAATTGTTCTTGATTCGCAGTCATGTCACTTTTAACAGCGTTGATCGCATCAAGGAGTTTTTGCAGTTGTTCCTCCATTGCTCGAGTAATCACCATAAAATTCCGAAGTCAAAAAGTCCTTAGGAAGAAAAGTCCGAATTCACAGGTAATTCCAAGAAAGTCCTTGAAGATGCCCCACGTTGGGCGCCAAAATTGTAACGAGTCCGTAGCACCTTCAACTTTCTTTAAATGAGCATTCCAATCTTGAGGAAGTAACTATAAATTTATTTACAAGTATTTACACTATTTACAATAAGAGCAGGAAACAATTGCTAAACATCCAGCAATTAGGCAGCCAACAGTACACTGTACTCTCAACAGTAAATCAGCACCACGTATCTAACGTGAACAGTAATTAAGAAATTACAAAAGTAAAAACAACATTCGCCCAAAGCGAATAAAAACGAGCACTCTCAGAAATCAACATCTGAAAAGAACTGACTGACTTGTGTTCAAGGCCAGCTATTTATACACGGAAAGAATTCCCGACAACTTTCTAGTAATATCTGGAATATTCCAAATCATTCATAACTTTAAACAATTCATTCAAGAAAACGCTAGAAATAAAAAGAAAAACACCACTCCGAGCGAAAATTTCTTCACGCTTATTAAAGTTAGGGCAAGTGTAAAAACTACAAAGTGTTACGGGGCCGGTATACAAGTGATAAAAGTGATATCTTCAGATACTTTTGCAACATGACGTCAGATAAAACCAAAACTAATGAAAATGATGCAAGGCAGGAAAAACAACAACTATTTACAAGATTTGTAACAGTATGAACACGTAACCATAGCAACAGCATGAAAAGTTGATTTCCCACATACATGCTACAACTAATTTTGTGCCAAGTGGCATGAAAATCGACCGAGCGGTTTTGGCGCTACGCGCGTAACAGACAGACAGACAGAAGGAAGAAAGGAAAGAAGGACAGGCAGATCCACCTTCAGCTTTATTATTAGTAGAGAAAACATTAATTTTTCAAAGTCAGACCAAATGTTAATGAACAATACAGCCGTTCGTTTTCTGGAACTCAAAACGTTTTACTTTTTAAAATAAGTTGGGTATACAGACGAGTGAATGAACACTTCCAGTGAATGAACACCTCGTAATTTTCTTTAAAAATTAAGTTTTCAAACCATTTTTCCTAGATGAATTAACAGTAGATACGTCATTCTACACATTTCTAAAAAGAAAATGGCTTAAAAATGCTGCGTTTGTGTTTCGTTTGGGGTGTTCATTCACTGGGTCAAGGCCCCTTTTTCTCCTTTCAACCCTCCAAAAAACCTGATCCCGAATCCTAAAAATTAGCGCAATATTTTTTAAAATAATTACATATATCAGCTAAAGTGTTTTTACTATCATGTAACAAATGCTACAATTTTTAACGATGCTATTAATTTTTGAAAACGAAATTTCGCTTAAGTACTCATTCACTGGTCTGTATACCCTATATACTGAAATAAGTGCAATAATAAATTTCTTAATTGTTTTATTTAGTTTTTTTAATATATGTTTTTATAGTTCTTTCAGAAAATTATTTGTGTTTCTTTAAAGTGAGATCGTTCGTAACGCCAAAAGATTAAGTAATAGCCCGGGAGCTAACTGTTGGAAAACTGCAAATCGTGATGAGAAGATGCCACTTGGTAGAATGTTGTTTAGGGCTATACATTGAGGTTAAGACCCAGAGGCAATTTCAAAAACTGTTTTAATTCAAGATGGCGGCGTTTTTCGAAACGGCTGCCTATGCTACTGCTTTTGCAATTTAACTCACACAAAAGAGGTCTTCATATCAAATTATATGTTTTTCAGTTCAACGATTTCATTTAAAATGTTGAAAAAAAGCTAAATGTTCATTTTGATGTTTATTTTTTATTTATTTTTAAGAATTATATTGTTTACGAGAAAACTACAAACAGTATCCAAAACCTTTTAGAAAGGTAGCCAAATTGTGACCAAAGAAGATAAACTGGGAAACCTGGAGCGGTGGTGACCTAACCATGCTCAAATTAGTCTCCTAAGAACTCCACACACATCTCCCAGCGGTGCTGCTATTGTTAGAATAGAAGCATTCCGAGAAGGCCCGTTTCGGAATAAAGCGTGACTCGACTGCCGTTACAGCGAAATGTTTCTCTCTTGTTTGAAATGTTGCTCTTTTCAATCGTCTCTTGAGTTTGGAAACAGCCAGAAGTCGCAAAGGGCCATATCAGGAGAGTAAGAAGCTTGTCAAATTACAAGAATCTGGTTTTTCGCCAAAAGATTTCTGAACAATGTGCGAAAAATGTGCTGGAAAATCGTCATTGAAAGCCATTTGCATCTTCGGAATGATTTTGATTTGACTTTCGCCAGTTTCTAACAAAATGTGATTCAGTAGCTCTGCTCCAGTTGTTTCGTCATTTTCTTTGAAAAGAAAAAAAAAGACAAGAGCATAACTAATTGAACCAGTCAAATGCTATTTGACAGTGATTGAAGTTACAGACAGATGGTAATTTAATCACTTACGTACTCAAAAGTTTCAAGATCAGTACATGCACATGCACTTTATTCGTATCCATCAAGTTTTCAAGGGTTAAAAATAGTTGTATACTTTTCTAACAGCCCTTGTATGTAAATACTATTCATAGCACCAGTTAGAAAGAAGAAAAAATATCTGATTGCGCCAACACATAAACAATGTTATTAATATGCATTGTATAGTAAATATAGCGTCGTAAGTAGAACACTACTTCATCGTTCGCATTCGTTTGTGTGTGGGCGATTCTCTGTAAACTGGTAATTCGCTGTCCGGACCGAGTATTTCAAAAATAATAAGTGTAATAAAGTAATTATTACTCTTAATACAAGTAAAGCATTAATACTTTGTGGCCGAATTGTATTTGGAAAGGCAACTATTTAATCTTTTTTCTATAAATTATCTAAGCACCAAAAACAGTTCCCTGGCTGTCCCAATCCAATAGTTTAGCACTTCAAGGCAATATTTCAAAAAACCTATCAACACTACATAAATTTGGCAATTAATATCTAAAAATAGAATAATGAAACTATATCTTTTTTATGAAATAAGGTCTAATTACGTATTTCTAAAACTTAAAATTGTCATGTAAATTCTGTCCGGAGATTTTTCAAAGTCCCCTGCCACAAGTTCGAGGTTTCAATAGAAATAATCTGTTACTCTTGCAAATGTTTTTTGTCCTGAAGTTTAAAGCAGTCAGGGTGAATTTGCTGAAACTGCTGAGAACGGTGTTGAAACGATACCTTGTTTGGTTTGAGAGCCACATTTGTGATGAAAGTATGCATCAGGGTCGTTGCAAAAACAGTCCTCTGGGAAGTGATTTTATTAATGTCAATTAGTTTAATTATGAAACATATTAGTTATTATGTCCACGATTTGTACCTGAATTTATAGGTAGTCTCGTAAGTAATTATGTTCCAATAGTTTTGCAGATATTACGTAACAAAGAGCAAAAACACAGTCACCTGGCACAGTACCCTGCCTCGTTATACTAGGTAGGGGATTTACCCCCCTATCATGATTTATCAGAAAAACATAATCTTCATTTGGCCCTCTTTCAAACCAAAGTAATAGATTCATTTTCTGAGCAATAGTATTATAATTATACGAACATTTCAAAAAAACATGCCCGGACAGATTTCGTGTGAAAAATGACGAGTTTACAGAGAATCGCCCATATTTGCATGATAGTGTGCAAGATAAACCTTTTGCAACTACACTCGTTTTTGCAAATTTTTCACGTGCATTTTAATAGCGCAATTCATAAATCAGAAATTTCCAAAAACTCCGAACATTTCATCTGCCTAGTTTCATCATAAAACCGCCATCGCCATTCTCTTGGAGATGGTGCATGTATGTGTTTGTTACTTAGTCCCCAAAAGTGCTTAGACTGGAAAGTGTTACATAATCTAATACCTGTTGCTGTAAGGCACCCTTATTCAGCGGTCAACTTTCAAGTGGCCAATTTTTGGTTATAAACAACTCTTGCCTTGCAACAACAAAAAAAAAAAAAACTTCAGTAATGAACTTTAAGGTTGTGAGATAAATGAACTGAATGAACTTCTTCTAACAGCATCTATACCTTCCAAGTTGATTTTATGGACTTCTCAATGAAGTTAGCATTGCTGTCACAGACTGGAAAGGCATGGAATTCTGGTAAAGCTAGAGACTTTTCTTTCCGAATAGGTGATCTGAAATGGATATATTTCTTTCCTGCTTCTAAAGAAATCCAAAGTTTATCCAAACTTAATGTTGACGAAGTAAAGAAGTAAGCGATTGTAAAATCTAACACATTGCTATCAACAGTGTGATTTTGATTGACAATATTCTTGAAGCCGTTCTTCACCATGTCTTGAAGATGCAAAATCATTTATAATCTGCTTCCCCATAGCAACGACAAATAACATCAGTGAGCGAAGTGCTATTTCCTTTAACATCTACACCTGATGTCGTTGCAACTTATAAAATTTTAATTATACCTGTAACTTTTATAACTAGGGTACCTTGTAGAGAGAAGATCTCTTCTTTGTGACTTGAATTTCGCAATAATGCTAATTTTCAGGCAAAACTGATGAACATGAATCAAGTTGCTCTTGTATATTCTGGACTTTCACCTTTCTGCACATGAGCGAATTTTTTCCCGTTATCAATGTCTGTTTCTGGCAAACTGAATTTGACTAAAGTGGTGCGCTGTGCTCTTGTCATTTTTTACTTTTTTTTTCAAGGAAAATGACGAAACAATTGGAGCAGCGCTACTGAATCACATTTTGTTCCAAACTGGCAACAGTCGAGTCGAAATCATTCGGAAGATGCAAACGGCTTTCAATGACGATTTTCCAGCACATTGTTCTTATCACGATTTGCATCCATACACGAGTGGCATCTTGTTATCTCGATTTGCAGTTTTCCATGGTTTTTTGACAGTTAGCTCCCCAGCTATAATACACTTTCCGCTGATTAAGATCCAATGTTTTTATTTCATACAGAATCTTTAAACCATTAAAAAGTATCTTTTGAAGCTCATGTCTATTATCTTAATAATTGCAAAACAAGTTTCTTAAATTACAAATAACAATATTTGATGGTAATAAAATTTCTTATGCATTTCTTGTTTAAGTATATAAGTAAAAAATTCCATTTTTTTTTTTTATTATTTTAACTGAAACCTCTTCTATGAAACTAAAGCGATTTTTTCCTTAGTAACAATATATAAGTATTCTTTTATCGAGATACATTTTCCTTAAAAAGGCTTTTCAAGAATGTTCTTTTTTGTTTGAAACATGGTAACAAATTACCGAATTTTTCGGGAAAACGTTTTTATATTTGCTTCTCTTTATTTGTTTTTCAAACACACGTAAGACAAAACAATGTTATAGTTCTTTTGCATTCGTATTGAGTAAGAAACGTTTTTATATTTGCTTCTCTGTATTTGTTTTTCAAACAACACACGTAATACAGAACAATATTATAGTTCCCTTTGCATTCGTATTGAGTAAGAAACGTTTTTGGTAGCGTAACATTTATTTTATATGTTAAAAGCTAACCTTCCTGTTGCACAAAAGATTTTTATCACATTTTTACCCTAACACCCCCATTCACATATCATATCATAAAAATAATTCTACGTGGAGAATTCGCAAGAATTGATCAGGTGAGTTTTGTTGCATAACATCTGAAACATTTATGCTAAAAAATCATAGAAAATAAATCCCACTTCAATGCGAGGCAATTCCACAGTTACAAACTAAACAATGAAACTTTAAACACACATAATTGCAATTTGATTTGCGCTGCTTCACTTTTCCAACTGTACCATCATTTGGTGTAAAGTCCGACTTCCAGTCTGACTCCTCTGACCACTATCCAGGGTAGCCGGCCCAAATTTCCTTATAAATTTTCTGTGGTTATTGATCCTTATGGAATTTTTCGTAAAGAAAAGAAGTTATTGTGACTAAAAAAGAAATATTCGTATAAAATGCAAACCGAATTTTTATCTAAATAATACGTTTTTGTAATAAACCGAATCCTCATCTAATCTATTAAAATCCTAATTATTGCAAAAACATATTTTTACCAATGCATTTTTATATGCACTAAATAGTTTCGGTATACTGTTCCGGCGGCAACGTTCCTTCTATTACCAAAATGGTGTCCCCGTGTCACATGCCTTAAAAAGAAGGAAAATGGCCTCGCCATTTATTCAAAGGAAAATTATTGATAGCGACGTGTGGCACCAGACCGAAAGACATTTTCTTTCTTTCTTTTCCCATATCCTTCGAATATACATGGAACTCTCCTTTCCTGAAATGGAAAGTATAAGATATTTTTTGGAGCCGGTGATTCAAGATTTCAGTTTTAAGATAATCTTATCTCTCTCAGAACGATGTTATTCTGCGCTCGTGCACTGAAACTTAAATATCTGGCTGAATTTGCTTCTTTCCCATAGTGACTGTTGGAATTGTCTTTTTAACAACCAGATGTGTATCGATTGTATTTGTATTTGTTTTATTATTTTTTAACAACTCAGCCATTCCGTTTCAAGTCAAGCAAGCAGCTTTTAAGAGTGTCACATGACCAACACACGTTTTTTTTTTTTTTTTTTTGAAGAAAATACAAAAATTAAAGTTTATAGACTTAAAATATCCCAAAAGTTCTTTTTTTTAGGATTTTTTTTTACTTCCTCCAATTACAGCCAATGGAAATTCTGCACAAAATCGATCATGTTGAACACAGCTAGAAAAACACTGGATTTAAAATGGACACAATTTCAAAAGTATTTACCGATTCGCATTTAATTACGTTTTGTACACTTGTGAAGTCAGCAGCGAAAATGAGACAGCTATAAACGTCATTTTTTAGAAAGAAAATGAGTCAATATCGAGAAAAAAAAAACCTCCTGTTTTCTACCGTGCTCTTTCACGTTGTTTTTCTTTTTCTTTTTTTTTTTTTTTTTGAAAAATAGGAACCACTCCCATTCGGCTGTGTTACGATAGAATACGTGGAAAGAGTTTTAACGATGTTTATGCTTCTAAGGACTTCAAAATGATTATGTACAACAACCATAAATTAGCACAATGGTAAAAATTAAGTGAATGTACACTCACTTCCGGACCGCTATTTCAAGCACTAATCAGATTATATGAAAAATAAATATTTGTAATTATTTACAAATTCTATAAAATTGGTTTAACTTCGAAATCGGTTAAAAACTGTCGACTTCTTTCGGTTTAAAAAGCTATACTGCAAAATATAGATGTTTCTACAGCATAATACAGCAAATTTTATAGTAATTTTACTGTAATAAACTGTAAAATTGTTAAAATTTAGTGATAAACTAAAATAGCTAGTTTTACAGTTCATTTCTGTGCTTTTACGGTTTCAAACTGGAACCTCTGTTGTCAGTATTATACAGTTGTTTTCACAGTATAATACAGCTAATTTAATGGGAATAAACTGTAAAATTGCTAATTTTACAGTGCTAAAATACTTAGTTTTACAGTTTATTACTGCGCTTTTAGAGTTTTAAACTGGAACATCTACTGCCAGTATTACATTGTAAAAACTGTTTATTTTTTGCAGTGTGCTTTTATTGCTGGTAAAATAAATAACATGCGGCCCAAAATTTTTGCATTATATCGACCTGGACATGTTTTTTTTTTTTTTTTTTTTTTTACGAGTGTCATAGAGCATAAAATGTAACCAAAACTCAAAAACTATTCGTTGATATAGTGACATTCTATACCATTAAATAGAACGTTTTTAGAAGTGACAGAAAAAAAATGATTTAGAAAAGAATTAAGAGTTTACATTTAACCAACTTTTGCAACAAGATATTTTTCAATGAATATTTAAAATTATTTTTCGCCTTAAATAACCATTTTGTTCGCCAAATTTTTAAAAAATATAACATAAATCTCACGCTATCCTTAAAGTATCTCTCTAAACAAATAAATACGGAGCCCATAATGTTCACAATCCCAGCGTAATGGTCTTTTACGGTGAAAAAAAAAATCCTTAAGCGATTTTCAAAACTAATGTTCGTTTTTCGTACGCTATACAAGATAACATTTAGGTGATGGGAAGGCTCGAAAAACACATGTTATTTTCTTTCCCATGAATCTATTTTGGATCACGTTTTTGTATTCAAATTTAAGGACTACCAGATAAGATTACATTTCTGAAGTTTTATTATTTCAGATAGGATGCTATGATAACCCATTTTAAACTACTTTCCCGTTAAATATAAAAGATAGCCGAAAAAAGCATTAAAAGTGGCTTAATGCATCAGAAAATATCGCCAAGTCCAAAAAAAGTCAAAAAGAAACGAAAAAGCAAAATAAATATCGAAAAATTAAAAATTGGAAAGTAGGGTATTGAGATGGGGAATTTGTGTGTCGGTCGGTCTGTCTGTCGGTCTGTCTATCCCCCCCCCCCTAATAACTTTTGATTGAATTAACATTCTGATTTGAACAACTTTTTTTTTGTTGGAAAGATATCAGCGAGTACAGCTCATTCCCATATTTGATTTTTCCATTTGAACAATTTTTGGTTCAACTTTGAACCGTTCAAACAGCTTGTCCCGCGATACTAACTTTTTAGTGAACAGTCCGACTTGATCAAACTTTTTTTTGTCGAAAGATCTTATCAAAGATACTTCATTCCCGTATTTACATTTAAGATTTGAACAATTTTTCGTTCAACATTGAGCCGCTCAAACAAGCCTGCTCACCCCTAATAACTTTTAAGTGAACAGTCCGATTTAAACATTTTTTTTTTCAAGGATCTCAGCAAGGATATTTCATTACCGTATTTAAATTTTCCATTTGAACATTTTTTCGTTCAACATTGAACCGTTCAAGCAACCTTTCCCCACCTAATAACTTTTACATGAACCATCCGAATTGAATAAACTTTTTTTGTTCGAAAGATATCGTAGAGGCTGATTCTGATTCAAATATTTCGCTTTATGATTTGAACCAATTTTCGTTCAATGTTGAACCGTTCAGTAAAAAACTTAACATTAGCGCCTACGGGGAAATTTAAGTTGAATGTTGATCCTGAACTTAAAGGCGGACTTCCTTCAAACTAACTTTGTAAGAAAATGGTTTTAATAAATAATGTATGTAAAGTACTTTTCTGAATAATCTTCAGTGAGGACTCGCATTCCGACTCCGCAAACATGACGGAAATGCAAGCTTAGAAAAAAATGACAGACAGGGCAGACGATTTTTTTGTTTATTTACTTATTTGTTTTGTTTTATTTATTATTTATTTATTATTATTTTTTTTTTTTTTGGCAGACGATTTTTTTTTGTAACAAAAATTGTTTCATTCACGAGAGCATTTTATTCTTTATTTATATTTAACAACTGGCAACGGATTAAAAGTGAAATTCGAGACATTTTATTAACGAACGAGTTTTTTTTTTTTTTTTCTTCTTCTTTCTTTGATAAAATGTGTTTTGATGCTCTTTGTACTTTTATTTATTTATTTATTTATTTTATTATTATTATTTATTATTATTTATTTTTTTTTTGAAAACGATTGAGGAATTTTTTTATGGAAGAACATTCTAACAGTTACGTTCTTTAAAAGGTGAGACAAAACTTAATTTATTCGTTTATTTACTTTTTACGTTTCTATTTCTTCTGATGAGAGGGGTATATTTTGCGTTTAGAAATCAGCTTTAAGTGCTAAAAAGGTATGTTTGATTAAATTTTCAGTTTCAGATAATCAAAAGAATTTTAATTAGATGCTAGAATGCCGATGTCGATGTACGGGAAAGTAGGCTCGTTTAGTTCTTGACAGAACTTTTTGTTTTTAGTTCGAACTCTACCTGTTAAATAAAATAAATATCATTGCTACATACTTATTTTTTCTAATAACTATTTCTCGTCTTTATTTTTTACTAGCTTTACCCGCACGGCTTTGCCCGTGGTATAAAATTAAAAGTTCATTTGTAAAAAAATGATATAGCAGAAAAAAATACTCTATTTTAGTTATAATTCAACTATAATTCCTTCAAAGTATGATATAAAAATTTGGTATGGACCCTACACTACTTCCTTTTACGTGTAAATTTCTTAGTAGATGCCTTAAGTGCTAAAATAGTGCTTGAAGTGAGTAAGATAACAATTCAAACATTTGCATCCCTAGTTTGCCACGAAACAATGCAAAAAAATGTTTTACAATGATTAATCACCTAAATATCGCCGATTTTAACATCATTCAGTAGATTTTTCGCAAAATATCGCCAATAGCGCCAAATTGAACCCAAAAAAAATTTTTTTTTCGCTAAATTTATTGCCAACTTGGCGATATGTCGCCAAATTGGCGTCAAACACTTGGTGACCAAAAGCTTGGCGAGATATCGCCAAGTGGTCGCGCCAATTCATATCACTTTGGTCTGCATTGAAAGCCCTGATTACCCCATAAAAGGGGTAAATCACCCCCTTGGGGACATTCGAATGCAACCCCAAAGATAGGTGCACAAAAATAAGCCAAAAGAAAAAATAAGAAAAATTTTGTTGCTCACAGAAACCAACAGAAATCTTACCAAAGTTTAAAAGAAGAAGAAAGTTTTCTTTCCTAACTTCAAAAACAAAATAATACATTTTACGAAATGACATACTTTAGAAAGAACGTTGCAATATCGCAATAAGATAGAAGTAAATATACTGAAATAGAATTGAATGCCAAATTGTAAAAAAGTCGCCAAAAAATTAATTTTTAATATTGTCTTTCATTATTTATTAAATGCAATTATTGCTGCAAATTACAGTCCAACAATAAATAATCACATTGCAAAAGTATATTTGGAGCAATTTTTTCTTTTAAACTCAACTGATCCTAAAAATTTTAAGTATTAGTCATAGAAATTTCGTGCATTATTCTTCACAATGATAATAAAAACAATAAACATCGACAAAGATCAACCAGCAAACGATAAATTAAAAGCTAACTTCGTTCACTCATAGTCTAAGATCCCACCGCAGTTTATCTACACTCATAGCGTACACTCACCACGTATATGTCAAATTAAAGCTGATTTTTTTCTGAACGTGATGCACTATGTCCGCCTATGTAAAAGTGCCCGAAACCTATAGGCAGCCTGGCCTAAACAGGTCACATGAATGTAGTATTTCTACACTCATAGCGTACACTCATGACTCACATATCAAATTGAAGCTAATTTTTTTCTGAACGTGGTGCACTAAGGCTGCTTATGTAAAAGTGGCCGCAACCTCTAGGCAGCCTGGCCTGAAGTTTAGGGTCCAAAAATTCAAATGGTTATAAAAGACGAAAAAATTGGTCGATTCTTTTGCTTTTTTTACTAAAATTATTCTTAATGTGAGTACTTTTTCGAAAAAAAATTGATGAACTTAAATTTCAAAAATTGCCGATAGGGGGCGCTTTAGACTTTGTAGCTAAAAACAACTACTTTTTACCGTTTTTTTTTCGTATTTTCGCAATTAATTCAAAAAGTTCAAACTCTAACTTAAATTTTGAGCCCAAAATATCAACTAATTTCTAGTTTTTAGCAATATTCGGACCAAACGTCAAAAAATGTGTTTTTCTGCTTTTTAACTTGTCCTTTCATGTAAAAAAGATTATTAAAATCATCTGGCGATACTAATAATGTGAAAATAAAATTAAATGCACACTTTCTGAGTTGTAAAATACAAAATTTCTGGGTAAAAAAAATGTTGAAAAAAAAAATATTTTTTCTTTTTTTTAGTTACGAAAGGGTTAATCTGATTTTATTTTAACATTATCAGGTGATTTTAATAATTTTTTTACATGAAAGGACTAGTTAAAAAGCAGAAAAACACAATTTTTGACGTTTGGTCCGAGTATTGCTAAAAACCGGAAATTAGTTGATATTTTGGGCTCAAAATTTAAGTTAGAGTTTTAACTCTTTGAATCAATTGCGAAAATACGAAAACAAACGGTAAAAAGTAGTTGTTTTTAGCTCCAAAGTCTAGAGCGCCCCCTATCGGCAATTTTTTAAATTTAAGTTCATCAATTTTTTTTTCGAAAAAGTACTCACATTCAGAATAATTTTAGTAAAAAAAGCAAAAGAATCGACCGATTTTTCCGCCTTTTATAACCATTTGAAATTTTGGACCCTAAACTTCAGGCCAGGCTGCCTAGAGGTTGCGGCCACTTTTACATAGGCAGCCTTAGTGCACCACGCTCAGAAAGAAATTAGCTTCAATTTGATATATGACTCATGAGTGTACGCTATGAGTGTAGAAATACTACATTGATGTGACCTGTTTAGGCCAGGCTGCCTATAGGTTTCGGGCACTTTTACATAGGCAGACATAGTGCATCACGTTCAGAAAAAAATCAGCTTTAATTTGAAATATACGTCATGAGTGTACGCTATGAGTGTAGATAAACTGCGGTGGGATCTTAGACTATCAAGCCATTTGCTGCAATTTATCTCTATCTCTTCTCTACTAATAATAAAGCTGAAGGTGGTTCTGTCTGTCCTTCTTTCTTTCTTTCTTTCTTTCTGTCTGTCTGTCTGTTACGCGCGTAGCGCCAAAACCGTTCGGTCGAATTTCATGCCACTTGGCACAAAATTAGTTTGTAGTATGTAGTTTTGCACCTCGAAGCGATTTTTCGAACATTCCATTTCGTTCTTTTTCTATTCGAATTCTTAGCGGAAATTCGATAAAATAGGGAAGAAATATTCCATACACATTTTCAAGTCTTATGTCATTCGAAAGCTTGAAATTTTCTGCACAAAATGACGTTTTTTCGAAGTTTCTACGATCATCAGGAGAGCTGTAACAATTGTTTTTAGAATCCTGAAATTCAAGGCTTACTACCTTCAGTAAAGCAAGCCAAACGATTCTAAAATGGCTTTGCTCGCGAATAAAATTTGTTTGAAAATAGAGATGAAATGAATTATTTTATCAACGGAAATCAACTTTTCATGTTGTTACCATGGTTACGTTTTTATTTCGTTCTTTTTCCCTTAATAATTTTAAAAATGTATTTGTTTTTTGTAACAATCCAAATGGCTTGAGTGAACGAATTTAGCTTTTAATTTATCGTTTGCTGGTTGATCTTTGTCGATGTTTATTGTTTTTATTATCATTGTGAAGAATAATGCACGAAATTTCTATGACTAATACTTAAAATTTTTAGGATCAGTTGAGTTTAAAAGAAAAAATTGCTCCAAATATACTTTTGCAATGTGATTATTTATTATTGGACTGTAATTTGCAGCAATAATTGCATTTAATAAATAATGAAAGACAATATTAAAAATTAATTTTTTGGCGACTTTTTTACAATTTGGCATTCAATTCTATTTCAGTATATTTACTTCTATCTTATTGCGATATTGCAACGTTCTTTCTAAAGTATGTCATTTCGGAAAATGTATTATTTTGTTTTTGAAGTTAGGAAAGAAAACTTTCTTCTTCTTTTAAACTTTGGTAAGATTTCTGTTGGTTTCTGTGAGCAACAAAATTTTTCTTATTTTTTCTTTTGGCTTATTTTTGTGCACCTATCTTTGGGGTTGCATTCGAATGTCCCCAAGGGGGTGATTTACCCCTTTTATGGGGTAATCAGGGCTTTCAATGCAGACCAAAGTGATATGAATTGGCGCGACCACTTGGCGATATCTCGCCAAGCTTTTGGTCACCAAGTGTTTGACGCCAATTTGGCGACATATCGCCAAGTTGGCAATAAATTTAGCGAAAAAAAATTTTTTTTGGGTTCAATTTGGCGCTATTGGCGATATTTTGCGAAAAATCTACTGAATGATGTTAAAATCGGCGATATTTAGGAGATTAATCATTGTAAAACATTTTTTTGCATTGTTTCGTGGCAAACTAGGGACGCAAATGTTTGAATTGTTATCTTACTCACTTCAAGCACTATTTTAGCACTTAAGGCATCTACTAAGAAATTTACACGTAAAAGGAAGTAGTGTAGGGTCCATACCAAATTTTTATATCATACTTTGAAGGAATTATAGTTGAATTATAACTAAAATAGAGTATTTTTTTCTGCTATATCATTTTTTTACAAATGAACTTTTAATTTTATACCACGGGCAAAGCCGTGCGGGTACCGCTAGTATTGAAATAAATTAATAATGAAGTAAAATATGTTTTGCAGACGATAAATTTAGAATGGTATCCTGTATTTTAAGGAAAGGACTCGATTTCTCATTTGATTGACAGGTGCCATCTTATCACGGTTTTTAATATTTCATTTGACTAATTTTAATAAGGCTTGGAGTTTGGATTGTTACAAAAACAAATACATTTTTAATATTATTAAGGGAAAAAGAACGAAATAAAAACGTAACCATGGTAACAACATGAAAAGTTGATTTCCGTTGATAAAATAATTCATTTCATCTCTATTTTCAAACAAATTTTATTCGCGAGCAAAGCCATTTTAGAATCGTTTGGCTTGCTTTACTGAAGGTAAGCCTTGAATTTCGGGATTCTAAAAACAATTGTTACAGCTCTCCTGATGATCGTAGAAACTTCGAAAAAACGTCATTTTGTGCAGAAAATTTCAAGCTTTCGAATGACATAAGACTTGAAAATGTGTATGGAATATTTCTTTCCATTTTATCGAATTTCCTCTAAGAATTCGAATAGAAAAAGAACGAAATGGAATGTTCGAAAAATCGCTTCGAGGTGCAAAACTACATGCTACAAACTAATTTTGTGCCAAGTGGCATGAAAATCGACCGAACGGTTTTGGCGCTACGCGCGTAACAGACAGACAGACAGAAAGAAAGAAAGAAAGAAAGAAGGACAGACAGAACCACCTTCAGCTTTATTATTAGTAGAGATAGAGAAGAGATGTCACACTAAGTTTTTTAGCAGAAAGAAAACTAATGAAGAGAGAAATATAGTTCCTTAACCCTTTATGCCCTGACAGGACTCAGAAGTACCGCTTATACTCTTTTAGTTTAAAATAAGCTAATCAAGTTTAGAAATTTTTTGTCGTCTCTAAGGCAACCGTACGAAAGAAACAGCTCCACTCTTTTTTTACGCTCTGCTGTCGAGGCATTTCATTTATTTTATGTTTATCGAATGAAGTTTACGCTTATATTTATATCCTAATGTCTCAGTTATTTCTCAACGTATTCTAACACATCTAGTCATACATTAATACAACAAAAATTTCTAAGAAAATGTTGTGCTTTATAAACGTTGATTTTTCAATAGCATAATAGTTTGCGCACAAAGCAATTTTAACCGTTTGCATTTAACCAGTGTTGCAAAAGCAAAGTGGGGAAAAAGTCCATAGCGCCGTTCCTATGACAACCATCAGGAGAAAAGTGCGGAGAGGGGGAAATTAAGTTTACTTTGAGACGCCAGCTCTCATTATACAGGGTATAACTTAATGTCATGAGTCCTAAATGGCTGGAATCCTGTTAGTACTTGAAAGTACCATTTCTTGTACTTTACGAAGAGGCTGACAGCTGGTGTCAGCTACCGAAACAGCTTTCCTAAGGGTGTTAAGGCGTCGTAGGGAGCCTTAGACACTACTGATTTTCAAAAATTTTATACAATATGTTAATTGATGTATTTTCAACTAACCGGAACAAAAAAAATGTGTAAAAATTCATTTGCCAAATTGATTCGGGATGTAAAGGGCTGAGGAAGAAACAAACTGGGAGAATGGCTCTCTTAGCTCCTTTCAGATATTTTTTTGCCTCTAGCCGCTTTTTTTTTCTTTTTTCCCCCTTCGGTTTTTTCCCCCCTTCGTTTTTTTTTTTTTTTTTTTTTTTTAATCTTTTTTAGACTTACGTGACTCTGAGTTTGAGTTACGAACTGACATTTAAGCCTTTGAGTCATCATATGGAAACTGATAAATAATTTTAATTACCTTAAATTTCATTACTAAATGATAGAGCCACACTAACATTTTTTTTGCTCTTGATAAATAGAACATTAAAAAATTCTTTCAAATATCTTCTGCAAATATTCTCATTAATACGCTCTTAGTAGTTTCACATGTGGCTTTGCTTGGTTGTGTATGTAACTCTGAATAAAAGATAAATTCGCGTTCTTAACAAATATAAAAGTAATATATTCAATGTTATTAGTAATACTAAAGGCTAAACTGTATTACACGATGGATTATAAGTGTTTCAGTTGTTTGTGTGTAACTCTGAATAAAAGATAAAATTCACGTACTGTGCAAATATAAAAGCAATACATTTAATACTATTATTAATACAAAAGGCTAAACTATATTATTACATGCTAATGTATTATAAGTGCATGTAAACTAAGCGGATATTCAATAATTTTCACACTTCTTTTCAGTTTGCTTTACTCTAAAAGCGTGTATTTTAGTTTTTTACTTCCTTTTACGTAGTGAAGGAAGTATTGTAGTCCAGTCCAATTAGACATTAAAATCGCAAATCGCGATGTAGTTCTGAATTTTAATATGTTGTTTGGGTCCCTTAGGGTAGTGTAAATCTAAGTTTGCACCTTTCTAAAACCTGTGCTCGCTGCGAAACTCGCGAAAAACTGCGACATTTTCGGACATTTTTCAGTTTTTCCTTTATAACTCCTAAACTGTGCAACTTTTGATTGTACCCATTTTAAAGAACACTAAATTTGCAACAATTTAAGCTCAAGTGGAGTTCTGTAGGAAGAATAGTTTAGGAGATATAGTACTTCGAAAAATGGAGTTTTTTTGCGAAAAGTGAAAAAAATATGCTTCTATCATATTTTGGAGCAAATATCGACTTAAATTCCTATTCTACAAGACAAAAAATTGACATGTAATTACAGCACATTTAAACAGCTTTCATTCAAGCCGAAACATTAGTCTGTACGCTCAATATTGCATTTACAATCGCGAAAAATAAATATTTAAAATTTTGAGAAATGAGCAAAATCGTTTCCTTATACAAATAGGAGGGCAGTGGACAATAAAAAAATGCATAGAATGGTATTAAAAGGGTAACACTAGAAAAAATATTGTTTTAAAAATTGAAAAAAAAAAAACTTTACAGGTCATTTTCACTCTTTTTTTTTTGCTATTTTTATGATGGTTCTTGTTGGCTGTGGTCTTATCCTGACTTTTTTCAGATTTTTCCCTATCACTCCTGAACTATGCAACTTTTGATGATACGTATACATACCCATTTTGAAGAACACTACATCTGCAACAATTTAAGTTCAAGTGGAGTTCTGTAGGACGAATAGTTTAGGAGATATCGTACTTTAACAATTTGTCATTTTTTTGCGAAAAATGAAATAAATATGCTTTGGTCATATTTTGAACCAAATATCGACATAAATTCTTATTCTACAAGACAAAGATAGACAATTAATTACAGTACATCTAATCAGCTTTCATTTAAGCCTAAAAAGAAGTCTGTAGGTTCAATCATTCATTAACAATTGTGAAAAAACTAATTTTCGGATATGTCAATATTTGGTTCAAAATATGATCGAAGCATATTTATTTCATCTTTCGCAAAAAAGTGACAAATTGTTAAAGTACGATATTTCCTAAAATAATCGTCCTACAGAACTCCACTTGAGCTTAAATTGTTGCAAATGTAGTGTTCTTCAAAATGGGTATGTACGCGTATCATCAAAAGTTACATAGTTCAAGTGTGATAGGGGGAAATCTGAAAAAAGTCAGGATAAGACCACAGCCAACAAGAACCATCATAAAAATAGCAAAAAATAAAAGAGTGAAAATAACCTGTAAAGTTTTTTTTAATTTTTAAAATAATATTTTAAAATAGTGTTACCCTTTTAATACCATTCTATGCATTTTTTTAATTGTCCACTGCCCTCCTATTCTTATAAGGAAACGATTTTGCTCATTTCTCAAAAATTTAAATATTTATTTTTCGCGATTGTAAGTGAAATATTGAGCCTACAGACTACTGTTTGGGCTTGAATGAAAGCTGATTAAATGTGCTGTAATTACATGTCCATTTTTTGTCGTGTAAAATAGGAATTTAAGTCGATATTTGCTCCAAAATATGATAGAAGCATAATTTTTTCACTTTTCGCAAAAAAACTCCATTTTTTGAAGTACTATATCTCCTAAACTATTCATCCTACAGAACTCCACTTGAGCTTAAATTGTTGCAAATTTAGTGTTCTTTAAAATGGGTATAATCAAAAGTTGCATAGTTTAGGAATTATGAAGGAAAAACTGAAAAATATCCGAAAATGTCGCAGTTTTTTGCAAGTTTCGCAGCGAGCACTGGTTTTAGAAAGGTGCAAACTTAGATTTATACTACCCTAAAGGACCCAAACAACATATTAAAAATTCAGAACCACATCGTGATTTGCGATTTTAGCTCTTTTTTTTTGCACCAGACTGGCCTATTGTGATCACGAAAACAATTTCACTCAAATTTCGTTCTGCATTTTGACTTTGCTTACCCCGAATGAATGTCGTGTAGTTTTTTCGACCTATCAGCACGTGCATGTGTACCTAACAACATACAAACAGCCGAAAAATCCATTTCGACCATCTCCGAGTAAATTACAACGAGTTTTCTCGTGACGTCTGTATGAACGTATGTATGTGCGTATGTATGTATGTATGAGTGTATGTATGTGCGTATGTATGTATGTATGAGTGTATGTATGTGCGTATGTATATGCGTATGTATGTATGTATGTCGCATAGCTCAAAAGCTGTATGCCGTAGAACCTTCTGGTTAGATATGTAGGCTCTGAGGGGAGTCTAGTTGTTCACCTCCCCTTGTGGTTGCATTTGAATAATTCCAAGGGGGTTTTTTGGGGGGTAAATCAATGTTAATTTCAATGCAGATTAAGTGATATGATTTGACGCTACCACTTGGCGATATATCGCCAAGCTTTTAGTCGGCGTTTTCCACCAACTTGGCGACATATCGCCAAGTTGCAACAAATTTGGCGAAAAAATGATCTTTTTGAATTTGGATTCAATTTGGCACTCTTGGCGATATTTTGTGAAAAATTCACTGAATCATGTTAAAGTCGGCGATATTTAGAAAATGAAACATTGTAAAACATTATTTTGCATTGATTGGAGACAAACTGGAGTGTAAATGTTTGAATTGTTAATTGTTGATCACTCTAAGGCACTATTTTAACACTTACGGCATCTATTATGGAATTTAAACGTAAAAGGAAGTAGTGTAGCGTTCACACCAGATTTTTTAAAACTATATTTAGGATAATTTATTAATATAACCACAAAAGCCAGTAACAAACTATCGGAACATTTTCAGTAGTTAAATCATTCTCATTTACTTCTTAAGAAGAAAAATCCACGTTGCTCACAAAGAAAAAGTCTTTCTTGGCGATGAAGACTTCGTTAAGGAGAACACCAAAAAGAAACACCTCAGTGATTTGCTAAGAAGTCCTCTCACGTAACTGCCAGTTTGGAGAGCTTAACTAGATTAAGATAGACTTCACAATGAAACAACGATTCAGTTTGCTCCTAATTTTCTATATCCCTGACAATGTATTATGAAGCCAGAAACTGCTAGGCAATCTTTTGCCTCTTGTTTTCTTATTTCGAAAGGAACAATTTTTGCAGTTACGTGTTACAATGCTTTTGGATGTAATAGTGCGTGAGAAAATATATATAAATAGGTACAAGAGCTTCGTTAATCCAGACTAATTTGCAACTCCAACAAACTATATAGGGCTGCTGCGGCCACTGTCTATGCACTGCAAAAAATGAGCTGTTGTTTATACTGGCAACCGAGGTTCCAATTTAAAACTGTAACATGCACAGCAATAAACTGTAAAATTAACAATTGTACAGTTTCTTTTTTAAAGTTAGAAATTTTACAGTTTATTACCGTAAAACTTAGCTGTATTATACTATAAAAGCAACTATAATACTGTTAGCAGAAGTTCCTGTTTGAAACTGTAAAATGCACGGTAATAAACGGTAAAATTAGCCATTTTACAGTTTATCACTGTAAAAGTAGCAATTTTAGAGTTTATTACAGTAAAATTACTAATTTTTAGTTTATTACCATAAAATTAGCTGTATTATACTGTGAAAACAACATTCATTATTACTTTCTTCTATCTAAGGCCCCTATATATACGAGCCGGCGCATCAAGATTAAGTTTCACCACTTTGGATCCAGCGCGTGTTTGTGTGTTTGAGTGGTTGTCTTTTCTGGCCAGTAATCGCGTTTTGGTAATTTTTCACTGTGAGCAATTATTAGCGGCACGTGGATTTGGCAAAGATTAGCAATACGCCAAAAATTTTTTCTGGTAACCCTACTCCGCAACAGTGAAAAGTTGAAAGTAAAAGTTAAGGAATTGGATCCAAAGTGGTGAAACTTAATCTTGATGCGTCGGCCTATCTATATAGCGGCTCTACTTCTATCTATATCTATAAAAATGAGTGTATGTATACTTGTTCTCTATACAAATCCACAGTTTGCATCAGATTTTCATCAAACTTGACACAGAGGTTCCTTGATGCCCTAGAATTCTCATAGGCGGGGTCTTGAAATTTTAAAAAATCTAAAAAGCTCAAATTTAATTTTTTGTCAAAAAATGA
Organism: Uloborus plumipes; assembly: GCA_038373865.1. Lineage (NCBI taxonomy): Eukaryota > Metazoa > Arthropoda > Arachnida > Araneae > Uloboridae > Uloborus > Uloborus plumipes. Next base: position 50,124 of record JAXGGA010001604.1, on the reverse strand, counting down.
CCCTTTTATAGGAATCTAGCCTATTTATATTGTAATCGAGATAGGCCTTTTAGCATTCAAATTGATGAAATTTAAGATTTTTAAATATCAGTATTTTCCAACAATGATTACGATTAAAGTAATGAATTTTCAATTTAAGGCTCACCTATTTCCTTTTAGCATTGAAATAAGTAAAAAACAATCATAATTCATGTGGACTTTATAAAAAGAACCACGGATTTGAATTTCAAATTTGCAATGCGACGACAGTTGCGTCTGTAATGGAGATAAGCCTTCAGAACGAGAAATAGATTTATTTCTGAGTTATAATAATTTTTACTTTGTAGGTGGGAACAATTAATAGAGAAAAGTTAATATTTTAAATTTGGCGGGTGAAATTGATGCATTTTTTTCACTTCCATGTGCATATATTTCATGCCAGTGGACGCGGCAAAGCACAGACAACATTTCTCTTTAATTTTCACCTTTTGATAAGACTATTTTTCTGTAAACGTTTAACTTTCTGTAATATTTTAGTTTTTTTCAAAGTTTGTACGTAAGAGACAGATTGATGCAAATTATTTTATACCCATATGAATAGAACTCTTTCAAACTTTTTTCCCCTGAATGCTATGTTGTATTAATAAGCACCCGGGCAAAGCCGGGTATTAAGCTAGTATCTAATATATAGAAGAAAGTATTGGATTCGTCAAAATTTTCGAATGTCGAATTTTGACGGATTTGCACGTTTTGAGGTGCGCTGAGTCCATTTCGATCGGAAAATGTGTGTGTGTGTGTGTGTGTGTGTGTGTGTGTGTGTGTGTGTGTGTGTGTGTGTGTGTGTGTGTGTGTGTGTGTGTGTGTGTGTGTGTGTGTGTGTGTGTGACCACCATGTGAACTGGTGCACCTGACTTTTTTAGCGAATTCCTCCAAGGGGGTGGAGCAATCGAACGTTTTCTGTGCGTGGGTGATTGCTATATCTCAGGAAGTAACCCGCGGAATCAAACGAAAATTAGTCCATAAGTAGACCCTATTGAGTAATGGGGCTAATTCAATTTGTGTGTCAATATCTCAAAGGGAGGTGGAGCAATCGAGCGTTCTTCTTATTTAATGTAACTGCTATATCTCGAAAAGTAATGAACGAAATCAAACAAAAATTGGTACTCAAGTAGACGTTAAAGGGTGCAAGAGCTGATTCAATTTTTGTGTCAATTGCTTAAAGGGGGGTCGTGCAATCAAAAGTGCTTATTTTGTCATTGCACCTGCTATATCTCGAGAAATATTGCTGCGATTTGAATGAAATTTGGAATAACACTAACCCAATATAGAAGCAAGCATCGATTAAATTTTGGTGCCAATCGCCCCAGGGGGAGGGTGGGGTGATTTTTGCGCTTAGTCAACAATGCGAAAAATAAATTCATTAAAAAATCGCTTTCGCGCTATATAATTATCAAAACATCTGAAAACTTTCAATGATTTTAAATGTTTAACTGTTGCCAATTTCTTTTTACTAACAAGTAAAATGTTTGCAATTAATCTAAACAAGGCTTTTGCAATGATTTTCAATTTCGCTCATCGATTCTGCAATTCTGCATTTGCAGGGGTATTACGATTTACGTAAATCCCGTAAAACGGCGTATTCAAGCTCTGGAGCTGCGAATAGGGGACCCAGGTCTTCCGAATTTATAAAAGTACATATTAGACAAAATGCCCTATAAACCCTTTTACCCTTAAGCTACTATTTAGAACAGTGAATTATATAAATTTAGTCAAAGAGGGATCGTCCTCCTTTCTCTCTCTCTCTTTCTCTCTCCCTCTTTCTCTCTCTCTTAAGTAAGGGGAGGGGGGAGATTTAATCTTAAAAGAACATCTCGTTGTCATTCATTAGTATTATGCTCTTTCTATCTCCTGATGTTTGCTTATTTGTTTATTACTTAGTTAATTTTTATTTATTTACTCATTCGTTGCTTCATGTATTTATTTCGTTACTTATTCATTTGAAGAGAAATTTTCTTAACAATCAAATAGCAAATGTTTCATTAGAAAAATATTTAAGTTATCTCTTATCCCATGTGTGGGGCAAAGTAAAAATTTCGCACTTTTATGCAAGAGAATAAATTTCCAACCAAAACATATATTTGATTTAATTTGGAGCCAAAGACAATCCTTAGAGAGAGAGAGAGAGAGAGAGAGAGATGACTGGCAGCTAGAAAATCAATGTAGACCATGAAACGTAGATTAGCTTAGTTCTGAACGAACTTCTTGTCGAACTTTCTGAAAGAAGGACGGATACAAGGGAGGGACGATGGGGCGATCGCCCCTCCCTTGAGGCCCTTCCATCAGTAATTTTTTCACATTGAAGTTCAAAAAGCTTTATTTTATACCAATTTTAATGATGTTAAAGGAAGGAAGTTGGACTCGCCCGGAAATCTTTCGAAATTGAAGTCCGAAATCTATGCGTTCAATATTTGCAAATCAGAATACAAAGTAAAAAGTAAGTAATGAAATCAATCGCCCCTCCCTTGAAAAAATTCTGGATCCGCCCTTGACTGAAAGCTATTATTTTATTGAATTCACAGCTTAAAATAAAGTGGCTGTACTCATCGACATGGAAGCCAAAGTCATATAGTGGAAATTCTGTGAAGTAACAGATATAAATGGAGATATATTATCCTCAAAAATCTCTATAAGAATTCCCTTAGTATGCGCAACAAAAGGCGACAGTTTTCTTGAAAGGTTAATCTTTGTTTTAGGAGTCTGCATGTAATGTTTGCTACGAACATAAAAGGTTGATTAATTGGTGCAAGTAATCGATGGGCAAACTAGAATCAGTTATAGTTTTCAGAGCAGCACTTTGTTTCACTGTTCCATTAGCCTTTTGATACTGCATGATAAATGCTTTTTGCACTTACAAGTTTTTTCCTTTTTAGAGTAATTGAAAGGACATCAAAGTTCCATTCAAGAGTTCATTGAAGGGAAGAATTTATTTAAATGTGGCGGTATGACCGAATTGAAGCATGAAGTATAAATTTCCCTTTTTCTTCGCGCACCACTAAGTAACTTTATACATAAATTGATTCCTTTTGTGCGAAGCATTTCACTTTTTATTCGTAACTCTTAGATTTTTTTTCCTTTTGTGTTCTATGGTATTGCAGTTCATCATCACTATTTCTGAGCAATAATAATTAATTCTAGTGTCATAAAACGATAAAAGCTATCTTTGTTAAAGGTGAGATTAATTGCTAATATGCAGTGAACAGTTGTACTTACGAGGGATAAACTAACTGCACTGCAAAAATAAATGTTGCTTTTACAGTCAGCAACCACAGAAACGGAGAAATTCCGTTTCCATCGTTCCAACTCGGTGATTCACGGAACATTTCCGTTTTGTTAAGGAAAAAATACGTTTTGAATCTTCTGTTAAAATCAGTAGAAAACTTCCTTGAAAATTCAGGTTTTTAAAAAGTATATAATACAACTAACTTTATTGTAATCAACTGTAAAAATTGCTAATTTTACAGTAATAAACTAAAATTGCTAACTTTACTGTGATAACTGTAAAATTGCTAATTTTACAGTTTATTACTGTGCATTTTACAGGTTTAACTGGAACCTCTGCTGCTAGTATTATACTGCTGCATTCACAATATAATACAGTTAATTTTGTAGCAATAAACTAAAATTGCTAATTTTAGTTTATTACTGTGCATATTATTGGAACCTCTGTTTCCAGTTTATTTTCTTCACCGCAGTTGTTAAGAATACAGCAAGAATTAAACATTATTCATTTTTTCCTATCCCCATTTTTAAATTAATTTATTTGATTCCCATAACTACATTAACACCATAGAAGTAACAATTATTTGCCCCTTCCCTTACTAAAATTCAGTAAGGGAAGGCAGATATCTATTTTCGCGAAAGTAATAAGAACTTCCCTTAACTTAAATAAAAATATTAAAGCACAGACCAGTTTCATGAGAGACCACCTGCTTCGTCAGTGTCTAGAAAAAAAAAAGAAAGATGAATGTTGCTTAAATAGCTAGAAAACATTTCTAAATTCCAACAAGCTTCAGCATTTACTCCACCGCGATGGGCCGTAAAAAGCTGGAATATGCAAATTCAAGAACATTTGGCAGAATCGAAAAGTTTAAAGCTCTTAAATACCATTTGCAGTCTTGTCAACATAAAAAAATAAAATACAACTGCTCGACAGCAGACGGTCTGACAACTGAAGGACTTGGAGAATGAAGGAGCTATGTTACATTTTGAAAAATAAGCACTCTGGACAATGGTAAGCAATGGATACAGGTAAGCAAATAAAACTTGGTGCATCAAAAAGTAGTTGTCATTAGACCAATGTCATACGCACATTAACGACAAAACCAGAAAACAAAAAAGCTGCAACAACTGAAACAATAAAACTTTGAACTATAATTACTTGCAATTTCTGTTTTGTCACATAACCCCTTCATCTCCCAAGCCCTTCAATTTTAGCCACTCAAAAATTTTAAGTTACGCAAATTATGTCCCCCCTTCCTCCCGTCTTTCTTTCGTGTTTTCCCACTTTCTTATATGTTTTTTATTCACCTGAAATACTAATTCAATTGTTGCGTCACATGTGTCGCGAGCACTCCAGAAGTTTCCATGAGATGTTGGCAGCACATTGTTTTCGAAAAAGAGGGTGTTGTTGTTAACATCGGGCTTCTTATAGATGTGTGGTTGTTTTGAACCGTCGATGTCGTGTCGAACTTCGAGTAGCTGTTGAAATCAGATTCTTTCGAATTGTTGATTTGGATTGTCGATGTCGAATTTAATTCTTTTTAGCCTACTTTCCCGTTAAAAATGAAAGAAAGACGAAAAAAGTAGTAAAAGTAGCTTAATGCATCTAAAAAATATCGCCAAGTTAAAAAAAATATCGCCAAGTCCAAAAAATATCGCCAAGTAAAAAAAATAATAAGGTAAAATGAATATCGAAAAATTAAAAATTTGAAAGTAGGGTATTGAGATGGGGAATTTGTGTGTCGGTCGGTCGGTCTGTCGGTCTGTCTGTCTGTCCCCCCCCCCCCTAATAACTTTTGAATGAACATTCTGATTTTGACAAACTTTTTTTTTGTTGGAAAGATCTCGGCGAGTACAGCTCATTCCCATATTTGATTTTTCGATTTGAACAATTTTTGGTTCAATTTTGAACCGTTCAAACAACCTGTCCCGCGATGCTAACTTTTGAGTGAACAGTCCGATCTGAACAAACTTTTTTTCGTTCGAAAGATCTTTTCAAGGATACTTCATTCCCGTATTTACATTTTCGATTTGAACAATTTTTCGTTCAACATTGAACCGTTTAAGCAACCTTTCCCCACCTAATAACTTTTGCGTGAACCGTCCGAATGGAATAAACTTTTTTTTGTTTGAAAGATCTCGGAGAGGCTTTCCCATACATTCTCATATTTCGCTTTTTGATTTGAACCATTTTTCGTTCAATATTGAACCGTTCAGAAAAAAAAATTAACATTAGCGTCTACGGGGAATTTAAGTTGAATGTTGATCGTGAACTTAAAGTCGGATTTCCTTCAAACTAACTTTGTAAGAAAATGGTTTTGATATATAATGTTTGTAAAGTACTTTTCTAAGTAATCTTCTGTGAGGACTCTGATTCCGACTCCGCAAACATGGCGGAAATGCAGGCTCAGAAAAAAAATGAATGACTGTGCAGACGATTTTTTGTTTATTTATTCATTTGTTTTATTTTATTTATTATTATTATTATTATTATTATTTTTCATTGGCAGACGATTTTTTTTGTAACAAAAATTTTTCCTTCACGCGAACATTTTATTCTTTATTTATATTTAACAACTGGCAACGGATTAAAAATAAAATTCGAGACCTTTCATTAACGAACGAGGTTTTTTTCCTTTCTTTGATAAAATGTGTTTCGATGTTCTTTGTACTTTTATTTTATTTATTTTTTTTTTCTTTTGAAAACGATTGTGAAATTTTTCTACGGAAGAACTATAACAGTTACATTCTTTAAAAGGTGCGACAAAACTTTTTTACTCGTTTATTTACTTTTTACGAGTCCGTTTCATCTGATGAGAGGGGTATATTTTGCTTTTCGAAATTAGCTCTAAGTGCTAAAAAGGTATGTTTGGCATAATTTTCAGTCTCAGATAATCAAGAGAATAATGATCAGATGCGAGAATGCCGATGTCGATGTACGGGAAAGTAGGCTCGTTTAGTTCTTGACAGAACTTCTTGTTTGATATGTGTTTACCTGTAAATATTTTCTATAGTTCTAATTAAAATTCAACCTGTTACAAAAGGCTGGATTCATTTTTTATCGCATTGAAATTGAAATTGCTCTCCCAAATTGCTTCGGTTACATAGAACAACATGTTTTATCATTGACACGCTCCATATTATTTGCATTGAAAAAGGCGTTCCTTGTAACGCCAAAACACGTGTATGTTGTCAGTTTCCTGCTCATTTGACTTGAGCATCATTACGTTGTTTTATAATCTTTTATTTTTCAAGCACAAAGGTTTACATCACATTGTTTCTTCTTATTCAATTTCTTCATATAGAATCAATGCTGCTTCTGCATATAAATTGAATGCTTAAACGATATTTAGTTTATTTGTACGCACTGTACGAAAAATATCTGCATAAAGATATTTCCGGTTTGATTATTACCAAAGCATAATTTAATAGCATTTCGTCTCATTATCAGAGCCTGATTACCGCAAGGGCACGCGGGGCACTGGCCCCTCCTCTTAAATTTCAGGGGGCCCAAAATCCCCTTACTTTATCCAACGCCTCATAAATACTAAATTTCTACTGTATATTTTACTATTATTACTAAAAGCCTACTGTGCATGTCGACATATATTTTTCTATTAGGTAAGTTGAAAGCATTTTTTTTATTAAAGTTCGATCATTGCACAAAACTTTTTTTTCATTCGGGCAATGTAAGAATTTTTTTACTCGTAACTGATATGAGAAAGGGGGTAGGGGCCCTGAAATAGAAATGTGCCCCATGTCCCATGTCAGAATGATCGGGCTCTGCTCATTATGTACAAAATGGCACAAACACAATAAATTTCCCACTTTCTACAACAGCTCCGGAGCTGTCCACGAATGCTCGCCGCTTTGACACAATTTGCATTCGAAATGACCTTTGTCAAAGCATAATTCAGCTTTTGAATGTAAAAGCTTGCGACCAGTGCGCTATTAAGGGACGGAACCTTGCGAGCGTTTAATGTTATAATGTGGCTGGGAAGATTCGGGATGCAAAGTAAGTCATTATAAAGCGTATGATTCTGTGATAGCGTTTGTTGTGGGATCATGTATTTTCATTTAAATATGATACTTTGAAAGCAAAAGCTTGTTTATTTAACTACCAAAAGATTTGTCATATGAAATAATAATTACAGTCTTTTAGGGTAATTTTAAAGTCCAGTGAAGCCTCGGTAACTCGACACCCAAAGTGAACACAAGAAATACCTTTAATAGTACAGTCATCCCCGCTTAATTGGGTAACGGATAAACGAATACCCCGCTTATACGAATAAATCTTCTCCGAACCGATGCCATAGACACAATGTTAAAGATCCCCTCTTAAACAAATACCCCGCTTAATCGAATAATATTTCTTGGAACCGACAGTATTCGTTAAGCGGGGCCGACAGTATTAAATATATTACTTTTATGTTTGTAAAGAACGTGAATTGTATTTTATTCAGAGTTACATTCATACAAACAAACAAACAAACAAACCCGCAAGTGAAACTAATAAAATCGTATTAAAAACAGCAATGTTTCTTCCTTGCGAAACTACAAATACAGTGTCCGCCGCTTTTTAAAATCACATTTGTGCCGATAATATTTGACTTTATTAAGCGGCTGATTTTATAAAACGGTATATATAAAATCACAAAAAGAAAAGGTTTTAAAGTGAAAACAAATACAAAATAAATTAATTACTGTTGTTGATTAAAACAAGTCGAATTTAACTCATATATAAAAAGTACATTTGTTAAATTATACAAGTGTTTTAAAATATTGACTCATTGTTGCTTGAGAAACAGAATAATGAAAGAAAAAATTCACAGACTCTTAAATCTTGACGTTTAGGTATGTTTTTCTAGAGAACGATTTATGCTCAAAATGAATGATATTAACTGTCAACCTCTGTTTTCTTGAAGAGACAGAAAATTCTGGCTTCATTGAGGCAAGAAAAGCGTGTGTGACCCCCCCCCCCCCTGTTTTTAACATATGCTTTCGAAATAATTGAAATTTTATAAAACGGCGTTAATGATTTCATTAAAGGATGGTTTTAACATGTTTTGATATAGTAATGATTCTGTTCTTCCAGATTTGATTTTATAAAGCGGCCGATTTTATAATCCGGTAATTGTATAAGTGACGGGCACTGTATACAGAAAATTTCACAGAGATTTTCCGAAGCTTGCTTACTTCATGATTTGTTTTTATTCTTCACTTCTTTCTTTATCTTTAATGCGTTTAATTATTAAAATTTTAAAATTTCTTCTAAATCTGATGCCAAAAGTATTCCTAATAAACTTTTCCAAAAAAAGAAATTTTGACAACTCTCAAAATCTCCTTAAAATTAACGCAAATGGAAATCTACTTCCGACTAAGTTATGAAATCACTTACTATTTAAAAAAGGAAGGATGCGTTCCCTGTTCATTATAAAAGCAATCTGTGCTTTGCTAGATAATTTTCTTTCGCGTCCGAGCTAGTTTGCATAATGAAAAGTTCGACTTCAGAAATGGCATTACCTTAGCAACGCAAAAGAAGAAAAAAATAAATTTACAAAAATACTACTGGAGATTTTTTTTCCAGCCCTACGTTTTTATTTATGCATTCGAATTCCTTGAAAAAATCAGGTTGTTTTTGAGCGGCATATTTTAAATACTAGAATTAGTTTGATGTGTGCACAACGCAGATTCTTAATTGTATTGTTACAAATCTTGTAAATAGTTGTTGTTTTTCCTGCCTTGCATCATTTTCATTAGTTTTGGTTTTATCTGACGTCATGTTGCAAAAGTATCTGAAGATATCACCTTTATCACTTGTATACCGGCCTCGTAATACTTTGTAGTTTTTACACTTGCCCTAACTTTAATAAGCATGAAGACATTTTCGCGTGGTTTTTCTTTTTATCACTAGAATTTTTTAATGGATTATGTAAGTTTGTGAATGAACGAACACTCCGGATTTTGCTAGAATATTGTCGTAATTTCGTTCTCGAGTATAAATAGCTGGCCTTGAACACAGTCAGTTAGTTGTTTTCAGATTTGATCTGGTGACTCGTTTTTATTCGCTTGGGCGGATGTTTGTTTTGATTTTGTAATTGCTTAATTACTGTTCACGTTAGATACGTGGTGCTGAGTTACTGTTGAGAGAACAGTGTACTGTTTGCTACCTAATTGCTGGATGTTTAGCAATTGTTTCCTGCTCATATTGTAAATAGTGTAAATACTTGTAAATAAATTTATATCTACTTCCTCAAGATTAGAATGCTCATTTGAAGAAAGTTGAAGGTGCTACGGACTCGTTACAATATTTTTGTGACTCTAGCCATCTAGGCTTGAAGCATGTAACTAATGAACAAATGGTAAACAAAACATTAGAGTTTGTTACTCTAAAATTAGCTCTATTATACTGAAAAAACAACATTTATTTTTTACAATTTCGTTTCGTATAAAATTATTGCTTTGCTAAAACATTCTCAAAAATCTTTGAGAGAAAATTTCTTTAGAATATCATAAGTTGAGTGAAAAAATTGTTTGTGGGGCCCTTCCGAATTGAATATTTTCATTCATGATTAGACTGGTTTTCCTCTGATATTTCAAATGCTGCTTGCTGAAAATAAACCGTTTTGATAATGAATTGAATTTCCCGAAAGTAATATTTGAGATTATGATGGATAAGAAAGTTAAAAGAATGTTACCTCCTTTTATTCTTGAATCTGGGGTACAAATTCTAAACATTCCCTCGTCTCTATTGAAGAAAGTTTGAAAGAAGAAAAGTTCAAAAAAAAAGAAGAACAGACTCATGGTTACAGTTATATGTAAATTTATCACCAGCAATGCTTAACATTTGTTTTTTATTTATTCATTTATCGTGCGTAATTCTTTGTATTCCTTTGTCACTGTTTAATTATTGCCTGCCTATTTACTTACCATTTTGAAAGGCAACATGAAAACAAAATATATATGGAAGAGTTAAAATATATTTTTTTAACTCAGGATGATTTAACTAAAGGGCCAATCCATGGTTACGGTCGTTACATTCACACAACTTCAGCTGCTTATATTTCATTCACAAATGCAGTTAAAGTTCTAATGAAAACAGGGAATGATAAAGCTCCCCCCTAACATGATTATCACCAAGCGTTAGTTTGAAATTATTAGTGGAAGTTATAGAAAAATCTCGAAAATGTGTGGTTACGGTCGTTACAAAAAAAAGACATGGTTTTTTGAGTGCTATGAAACACTGCCACTTTTCTGTGAATCCATTGCACGTATGATCTTCTGGATTTTTATAATAATTGCTCAATAACTAAGGCATGATATCATACAAAGAACTTAGCTTTTTTGTTGAAAAATAAATTTTTATGAATTTTTGATTGCGGTTACGGTCGTTACAAAAGCGGTTACGGTCGTTACACGTCTGACTATTTTCAATATATATGTTGCTAAAAATGAGTAAACGGCTATTTCAATTCATTTTTCCGCCATATATAAAGTCAAATAATGGACATATGAGCAGAAAGGTTCTCCAGTTAGTTCATTTGATTAGATATAATCTTCAATTGATTACTCTAGACTTTGAAAGCTTTAAAATCCCTTGAGTTACGTTTTCCCATGAAACTTCACCAGAATACCCACACCTCCCAGTCTCCCTTAAGATATTTTAGCTCCACTAAATCCTCATAATCATCTTCAAACTTCTACCTCAAATAGTTAATGTTACAGAATAACAAATACTTGTTTTCGGTTACGGTCGTTACAAAGATTCTAGATAATTTTTGCCTGTCTGTAATTTAAAACTAATACAACCTACAAAGAAATTGATTGCTGGAAAAGGTCAAAGAGGGTGCTTACTAAAGCACTCTATTTCGTTATCTTCCAAATTGAACCCGGTGTGATCAGGGTCTAGGCTGGAAACTTGATAATTTTTAACTGAAAAAATGGGTAAGAAAAACCGTAACTTTAGGACGTTGAAAGCATGTTTACAGTAAAAACTAGGATATTTTACACTTTGAATTAGGAAGCTATGCTTTCTTGTAAGTAAAATGACATACAACATGTTATTATTAAGTGAGTTTCATATTTTGATGTCTATGTCCTATTTCTCATGGATTGGCCCTAAGGGTTGTTTTTTCTTTTTGTTAGTAACGGAGAATATTATTTTATGCGTGATTATTAAATAACACATATTTTTATTTTAAGGTTGGTTAATTAGTTTTCATTTATGAAAGAAAAAAAATATATTTCAAACTTCTAGAGAAGTGGAAAAACAAAACATCTAAGTAAGATTACATAGTTCAAAATGTTCTTCAACCTCAGATAAATGAACTGAACTGGAAGTTATGCTTTAAAAGTAAGCTTTAAAGTATTCCAATGCGTCTCTAAAACAACTACGCGGTGTGCTAAAACATGTTTTAGTAATCTAAGTCGTGCTTCCTTATTTTGTAGAAATTTTAAAAGGAAGTGTACTCGATAGCTGCGATGGACAATCAATTTATCGAACATGCTCACTAACTATTGCTCCATGTTTAGTCTCTAGAGTGGAATTACTGAGAGTAAATTAGTACGTTAACACTGGGGTTACATGAGCTGATGTCAACTAATTGCAGTAACGAGTTGAAGGGATTCGATCGACATGCAATGCGTTTTAGACGACACGAGTATTCTATATCTGGGCGATTCTACCACAGTACAGCACTTATAACTGGAAATTCTCTATAGGGGCCTTACACCACAGGGGTGCGCAACTGCAATAGCTGTCCAAAGAAAAAATAGTCATAAGATTTTAGAATTTTAGGGAGTGTGTTTTTTAAAATGTCTGGAAGGAAAGAAATGAGAACTTGCTACTTAGGAATGAAGAATAGCAAATGAATTTAGCTATGTCATCTCTTATTATCCGGCGTTTAATCAATTTAAATTTAAGATAATACAAAAAACGTTTCCTAAACCAGTATAGGCCATCTACATTCTTTTATAATGATTCAGTTTCTTTCTCTATACTTGGGGAAAAAAGAATAAAACATTAAATTTAATACTGAAAGTATCAACCCAAATTTAATAATTTTCCATTGATACATGGAGAAAATTTTACACATATTTTAAGTATACATTCAATGCTAGGTTTGATGATTTTCAGGATCATAAAAAAAATGCTGACCTTTTCAAATTCTTGGTCTATTTCTCTGCAAGACACTACTTGTTACCCTTCTGAAATCCAAATAAGAATTACTGACCTTTTTGCATTGGTATTCAAATATAAGAGCTCACATCAACAGAAAGTCAGCCATGTTATATAGAAATTTGGAAATTTGTACCAACATTTTTTTTTTTTACATTTACACATTTTAGCCGTCTGGTGTTGTTGTGGATTTGGTTTAAAATACGCTTCTAAACAAATTTTTCGTTATGAATGTAGAAAAATCTAAATACTGTTGAATATTATTTGATAGCACTTAAAACACTTAAACTTCTTAGAATTCTCAAGAACTAATCCTAAAATTGACCAAACTTTTTACCAAAGACTTGGTAAAAAAGATACAGACTCATGAACCACATAAAGTACAGACTTTAATTTTTAGAATAGAATGTTTGGTGTTATTTGTTTCTTTTTTAATTATAAGCGAACTGACAGAACTTATAAAAGTGTTTATTAACGATAACTCTTAAGTTCGGACTTGTTTTATCTTTATCATATTTTAGATTTCCATTGCTCAGATTAACGAGAAAAAATGTTTGCGTAAGAATTACATAGTCAGCCAACTTAAATCTATTTTTAACTTTTTAAAAATTTTCAGTTTGTTGAAAAAATACAATGTGGCACGCTGAGCTTTTTCTCTCCAGATAGTGCCACTCTCCCTAAAAAGGTTGGCCACCCCTGTTCTATAGCAATAGTATTATAATTATACGAACATTTCAAAAAAAAAAACACCGATTCTGTATGGAAAATGACGAGTTTGCGGAGAATCGCCCTTCTAAAACTAAAGAAATCAAATTCTATACAAACTGGTTTTCATAGTTCTTACATGTATTAAGAACAATTCTAAAGGCAAGTTGCAGACAGGACCCGAATTTTTTACTCAGAGGTCAAAACAAATAACCTATTCGTTACACAACAACACTCGAAAAGTAAACAAAGCCTGTCATTTTATAGCTTTTTCGATTGCGCTGTTATTGCTTGGTGCTCACATTTTATGGCGAGGCAACCTGCTATAAAATAAAATAGATAGAGGTGATAGTATTCCAGACCAAGTATTTTGCGAAGGTTTGACAAAGCTTTAAAAAAAAGTAAAAGAATATTAGGGCTTTCGGTTTAATACATCTGTTCTTTCTTTCAAAAAATGTAGAATTATATGTTGGTAGGTACTTCATTTTATTTTCGGGAATTTGATCTTTAAAATCTTCAAGAATAAGAACTGTGCTGTGTATGCAAATTTATTTCCTTGTGTGGGCGTAAACTCGCCATTTTTCATACAGAATCTGTCCGAGCATGTTTTTTTTTTTTTTTTTTTTGAAATGTTCGTATAATATTAATACTATTGCTCAGGAACTGAATCTATTACTTTGGTTCGAAAGAGGGTCAATTGAAGTTTATGTTTTTCTGATAAATCATAACAAGGGGTAGTAGTACCCCTGCCTAGTATTACTAATTGCGTAATATTTGCAAAACTATTGGAACATAATTTGTTACGAAACTACTCATACATGAAGACACTAATCATGGACATAATAAATAATATGTCTCATAATTAAACTAATTGATATAAGTAAAATTACTTTTGTCTACAAAGTATTAATGCTTTACTTGAACTAAGAGAGATAATTACTTTATTAGACTTTATAATTTTTGAATTACTCAGTCTGGACTGCCAATTACGAGTTTACAGAAAAACGCCCGTATAAGAAGAGGCATTTCTGTAAACGCCTGGGATTTCTCAATTCCTAGAATGTCGGTTTTCGTTTAAAATGCATTGGTTTTGCTTCCGAGTTTTTTTTTTTTTTTTTTCAACGAAACAATACAATAACATTTTCCTGTATAATACACCAATTTTGTTCCGATGCCAAGTGAACTCAGAACCTGTTATAGGATTTACATTACTTTTCAAAAATATTCAAAGTAATTTCATGTCTCTATTTCTTCACAAGAAAAATACATTTAAAAGGAAGCTATCGAAAGAGGAATTTCATGTAAATGCATGAAAAATATTTTAGATGAATATTCAATGCTCTCATTTTTAGAATTCCTGATATCGATTTGAAGTCTGAATGTATTCATATCGTTTTTAATACGCTTTCAGTAGTTTTACATGTGGGTTTGTTTGTTTGTATGTATATAACTCTGAATAAAAGATAAAATTCACGTTCTTTGCAAATATAAAAGTAATATATTTAATACTATTATTAATACTAAAGGCTAAACTATATTACATGTTGATGTATTATAAGTGTTTCAGTTGTTTGTATGTAACTCTGAATAAAAGATAAAATTCACGTTCTTTGCAAATATAAAAGTAATATATTTAATACTATTATTAATACTAAAGGCTAAACTATATTACATGTTGATGTATTATAAGTGCATGTAAACTTAGCGGATATTCAATAGTTTTGAAAATCAGAGGGAAATCAGAGTATCATGAAATATTTTGATTAACTCTAAAAGCGTATTTTTCAGTTTTTTTTAACTATATTTTAAAATTATTCTATATATTCTTCAAAAAATGGCTTATCACTAACATGTGTCGTAATTTTGCTTTTCTCAGTACGTTTCTTGTAAAAAACTTCGAAAGTCGCGTGTTCAAGCTTGCCGTGCATTATTTCTGTACCTCAGAACCAGACTAACGTAAGTCCATTTTCGTCATTTTTCGGTAGAGGGGAAAAACGATTGTCGAATACATCGTTTTTCCCCTCTACTGAAAAATGGCGAAAATGGACTTACGTTAGTCTGATTCTGAGGTACAGATTTATTCCTGCAAAAGAAATTAGGTTTTTATTTTCTGAACGAAAGAAAACCAACACCAGTTATAACTCCTGCCCCCTCAACTCAAGAAAATATTTACGGAATCTTTCGAGCTTTGTTTTAAGGTCATTTCGTGTCCTAACAACTAAAAAAAAAACAAATCTAACACCCAGCAACAGGCCCCTGGTACTTACTGCTTTATACCCTGGTATTTAATGGAGCACCCACAGAGGAAGCTAAAGGCTTAAGAATCTAGGCTAAGAAAATTATAGGCTCCTAAAATCATAAAGATGAACTTCCTTGGTTTAACCAAACTCCTTAAAATGCGGTTTTTTTTATTTTTATTTTTTTTTAAACTTTGACTTGACTTGACTTGATTTTTATAAATTTTCCAAGACATATCCCCCAACCAGGCCCGTTATTTAGGATTTAGGGGGGGGGCAGGGGGGGTCAATTGCCCTCCCCCGGACTTTTTGAGAACTCAATGTATTTACACATAAGTGGGCTTGGTTTTTGTCGTTTCTGGTGA
Organism: Uloborus plumipes; assembly: GCA_038373865.1. Lineage (NCBI taxonomy): Eukaryota > Metazoa > Arthropoda > Arachnida > Araneae > Uloboridae > Uloborus > Uloborus plumipes. The sequence continues at coordinate 34,381 of JAXGGA010001604.1, read as the reverse complement.
AATTGTAATGTGTTTTTACCCTTTGCCCCCCCCCCCCCCATGGAAAAACTTGAAATGACGTCCCTGCCCCCAACCCCCTTTTTAATTTCACCAAAAACGACTGCAGTTTTTTCTTCAGGACTTCAAATTCGAAAACTTTCCGAAGGAGGGCCACCTAGCTCCTCCCAGAAAACAATCATGGGTGCGCTACTGCTGGTATTCATTTGAATTTTGACTCGTTGAATTCTATGTTTTGCGCAATCACAAATTGCAACAAGATCCGGCTGTACGAGGCATATCCATAAAAAATAAATCATAATTTATATGCAATGATAAAGGTATGATTATTATGGACAAGGGGCCCGCCGTGCCTTGGTTCTGTGACTGTGGACGACATTCAAAACTTCAAATTTTCCTATACCTTGTATAACGAAAGCTGACGACTCAAAGTAAAATTAATTTCACCCTCTCCGCACTTTTCCCCTGATGGTTGTCATAGGAACGGCGCTATGGACTTTTCCCCACTTTGCTTTTGCAACACTGGTTAACTGCAAACGGTTAAAATTGCTTTGTGCGAAAACTGTTACTCTATTGAAAAATCAACGTTTATAAAGCACAACATTTTCTTAGAAATTTTCGCTTCATTAATGTATGACTAGATTTGTTAGAAAGTGCTTAGAAATAACTGAGACATGAGAGGATATAAATAAAAGCGTAAGCCTAATTCGATAAACATAAAATATATCTGAAATGCCTCAACCGCAGTGCATAAAAAAAGAGTGGAGCTGTTTTCTTTCGTACGGTTTCCATGGAGACGACACAACATTTCTGAACTTAATACGCCTTCCTTATACAAATCCACAGTTTTCGTCGGATTTTCATCAAACTTGGCACAGAGGTTCCTTGATGCACTAGAATTCACATAGGCGGGGTTTTGAAATTTTAAAAAAGTCCAAAAAGCTCAAAATCCAATTTTTTTGTCTCAAGCTGGGCATTTTCTTTCCATTTTGAATCGATAGAGTAATAGAGATGAACCTTTAAGCATACAAATTGATAAAATTTAACACACTTAAATATAAGTATTTTTTAACAAAGATTAACAATGAATTACCAATTTAAGGCTCACCTATTTCATTTCAGTATGAAATAAGTTAAAAACAATTACTGCTACAATAATTTGTATTCAACACTATTTGAACCCCTATGGAACCACTATGTTGTATTAATAAGCACCCGGGCAACGCTGGATAATATAGTTTTCTTTTAAAAAAGGAAAAAGAGTCAAAATTTAGAAAATAAGAATTCAGCTTTGTTTTCGACCGTGCTCTTTTAGAAAAAAAATATTTTTGAACACGGGAACCAATTGATCACGGTTATGGTCTCAATTGATTTCGCGTATTCCACTTCTCTAAGAATGTGTATGAGAATTTTCAGGTTTTGCAAAAATAAAACTGGCTATACTAACTAGGCTTAGTATGCAATAAATTATTTAAACCTATCAAAAGCTAATTTTACAGCATAGAATTTATTTACTGGTCTTTCGACGTATGCAACCTCCTTCATTATTATTAGTGCTGCAACATCGATGTCGATGTTTGGGAAACATCGATGCTTTTACCATCGATGTTTGAGGGTCGATGTTTTTACAACGTCGATGTTTTGGGTTCGGCGTTGCTTTCGATGTCGATGTTTTACATTCTAGCAAAGAAAGCCAAAGAAAAATATACGAGAAGCAAACTTATTTAAAAGTTTTCATCATGAATCAGAAGTTGCAATATCAACCTCATTGGAAAAAAAAATCTATGATTACACAGGCCAACAAAAAAAACCTTTTTGAAAACTTTTTTAATTTTATTAGCTGATCTTGATAGATTTTTATGTGCTGAATCCAAATCTGCTTGTAGTTTTTATGTATCACCCTTAGTTTCCAAGCAAAATGTATTTTATTATATAGTCTAATACCCATTTACAGTATATAGGGAAATCAATGAAACACTGTAGAATCGTAAAAATGGTTTGTATTTACAGTAAAATACTTGGAATAGTAATTTTATGTGATGATACAAGGTTCACTTGTCAACTGGAATTGCTTTATATTTTCTTTCCCTTTTTTCCTTGAAGCTTCTTGTGTAGCTTTTCCTGCGATGAATAGCTTGCTGAACTTCCCGGTGAAGTGACCAACAGTAATCCCCCATCATGTTGTAGCATGTGTTTCAGCAGTGCTGCCAACATCATCTTTGTTCATTAGACCTATTTTTTCATGTTATCTTAACTATGAAAAAGCTGTTAAATTCTAAAAATGTTTCTTTATTTCATGAATGTAACTATAAAATGTGAATAAATGGTGGGTGATACAACTTTTTAAGCATCATATTTGGATTCAGCAACCTAAACAACATAAGAATAAGGTATTTTCATTAAAAAAGTTTTTTCATCGTTGGCCTGTGTTATTATCGATGTTTGCTCTCGATGTTTCTGAAACATCTCTAATTTGCTTTCGCCGTTTTTTTAATGTCTTTTAATAACCGTTGTTTCGCGTTCATTTTTTTTTTCTTACTTTTTCCGATGTACTTTTTACACTTAAAAATTATGCGATAAAATAATTGCAATGTCTACCAAATAGAAAAAAAAAACTGTTTTTTCTTTATAACTAACGTTTATTTACTATCAATGATGTTTGAACATCGTTATTTTGCATTTGATATTATTTTCGATGATGTTTTACATTTCAGCAAAAAAAAAAAAAGTTTTACAAAAAAAAAAAAAAAAACGACAAAAAACCGTTACACAGTTAATCAACAATTGCAGTATATATTTCACTGAAAAAAGTTTTCTCAATTGACATCGATATCTTACGGTTGATTTTTTTCTAGGAGACAAAAGATACATCTAATTGAGTGGTATAAAGAGGCCAATATTTTGAGTGGTCTTCATTACTTACAATGTCGTTTCTTCTTCGTGAATTTTTACTTGTTCCAAAAGAGTAATGGGGAGTAACAATAATTGTACATTCAAATGTGAAAGCAATAAAAAAAAAAAAAAAGATGGATAGTTTGAAACATTGATGTTTTTCGATCGATGTATCAATAACATCGGTGTTCTTATTTTCCAACATCGATGTCTTGATGTTTTTTTCCTTCGATGTCGCACCCATAATTACTATCCAATTTAATCGCGACCATCGATGTCAAAAAGGTTACCTATCTCTGCTCTAGCCCAAACCCTTTTATGTCCGCAGTATTCATCATTACTCTGTGAGTCAACAAGATTATGACTTTCGATAATGCTGATAGCATTGCGCAGGACCATAAATGTACACCAATTACGAAAAAAACGAACCTTAACCTTCACGTTGCCACAATCTATATTACAAAAGAAAAGATTGTAACAAAAGGATCCATTAATCAGGGAGGATCTCCGGGAAAATAGCACGAAACGGCATCATTAAAAATCCTTAGTTGTTCAACAAAAACCAATATTTTGAATGGTCTTCATTGCTTGGAATACAATGTCGTTTCTTCTAAGCGAATTTTTACTTGTTCTAAAAGCGATTTAATGACCAGCTTCTAAATGTCATTCAGTTCATCATTTTAAGTACTATTTGATCTTCTTTGGTGAAACTTTTCGCGTATTTACGCATGTGTGAGGTTCTCTCTGATCTTACCAAAATAGGAGTGATAGGTAAGATAATAATCATGGGAAGAATGATAAAAAGCATTTTGAGCCGTGTCAAACGACGTAGAACGATACTAGTTTCAAATAACATAGCTTAGATGAATGTGTCAAAAGGATAGCAAATGCAAGTTTTAAATTGAAAACTTCGGAAAGTTCCCACTCACAACCCATCACCCCTTTTTTAAGCGGAATGGTTCGCGAGTGCTAGGCGCGGTTTTCATGGACGGGCAGTAAGTCATAGCCCTAGGATTTTTTATTGAACAAGTGGATATTCGTCATGCCGTCCACAAATGATGTTTTGTTTTGAGGTCAGGGCCGCCGTTTGGGTGGAGACACCGGACCTATGGGCCTGGAGCTGTGGGGGACCCGTTAGATCTGAAACTGCTTTTTCAAAAATATATGAATGATTTCATCAAAAAAAAATTAAGCTATTTTCCAAAAAAGAAAAAAAAATCTCGCATAACATTATAATTCAACCGCGACGACTTGGCCGGTGTCAATCAAATGAGAAAACGAGTCCATTCCTTAAAATAGGTAGAGAAGGAAGAAACTCCGGTGTGCCATATTTGCAAGTTTAGCGGCATTTTGGCGAAGTGATAAGTTTTATGAAATATTAAATAGTTCTTCGAGCCACACCTGCATTTGGCGAGGAAGTGAAAACAAGTCTTTGCTTTCTTTATTGCAACCCTTATGTTACCATTTTGTTTTTAAATTTAAATGAAAAGTTGGAGGCGCTGCAGTCAATGGCCAATGGCTGCGGAAAGATATAAAACCAAGACCCACCTACTTTCTTGTATCTAATGAGAAATCTTTCTCGATTGTGCAAAAATTAAAATAGGTTCCTCTTTGGCTAATTTCTCAAATTGGGAGACCAATTAACGGTAAGCAAGGTGACGTATTCAAGCTTTATAACCAATGCTGCAATTGTGCATCCCATTCCTCAATTTTCATCTGCGTATCACCCCTTCCTAAAAATGGACAATCCTGAAAAAAGGAGGAGTCATAGGCCAACTCTGCGAAGTTGAATAATACCTATTCTCGACATGTAAAACAATTGATAGAGTACAAACATGAATGAAAGAAGCTCGCGCGAAAGAAAATAACAACAGGGCAATTCCACGAAACAGGAGACATCACACACGAAAAAAAATTTCAATGTACCAATAGTTTTTTGATTTCATATGATGTAAAAAAGAATGAATTTTTATAAAATAACCCTAAAAAGGCTATAAACTTATTTCTTGTAAGTTTTATAGGTAAGTTTTGACAACACCATTTTGTGCGCATGTTTTCTTGTATTCGAGCTATTGAAGGTTCATCAGTTTTTTTACTTATGAAATTAACTGGTATGTCTACAGGGCAATTCCATGCAAGTGTGGAAAAGCGTTGGAAAAATCAAATTACAGCAATGCGTCTGTTTTGCATATTTTTTGGTTTAAAAATGTTAGAAGTTTGTTTTTTATACTAATTTTTTGTCAAGAATGTAGTATTTTTAGCTTGGCAGCACTTTGAAGTTGGAAATGGAATATTAAACTTTTGGTAAAGCAAATGACCAATCTTTGAACGTTGGTAAGTTTCAATTTTTTTTCTTTAGATAACTGTTTTAAAGGAAGAATATTGATTATTACACTTTAATTCAACATTGTGAATTGCTAAAACGAATGTTTTCACTTAAATTAAGTGATTTATGTAAACTTCAAAAATGCACAGTTCTATGTAACGTAAGTTACCAAAAACATGTTAAAGTTCATGTTATGCATAAAGAAAGGGAAATGCAATGTTAACAATGCTATATCTTCTATCTTATAAGTATGTGTTAAGCAAATACTTACAGTTTTTTCTTTAATATTGTTTATTTAATTTTTTGTGCTACAATTAAAACGTGTAACGTAAGATACCGACTTATGCAGGTTATGTAAGTTACCTATGTAGAACTTAAATACTTGTGTTTACAAAGAAAGTAAATTGTGAAATAAACCTATGTGGTTAGAAGGAGTAATTTATTCAAGAATTCTTTTAAACGTACTGTACTTAATTTAAATTAATCATATTTCTTAAAATGTCTCTATTTGTTAATAAGATTACAATACACCTCTATTATAAATTACATGTTTCTTTTTAGCTTTTAAGACATTAATTATCTCTAAACAATATCACTGCATTCAGAATATTTTGGAGGTAATGTAAAACGAATTATTCAAAAATGACTTCGTTATGCTTAAAGTTATATGTTTTGTAAAAAACAAATATGAAAATATTTTATCTCTTACAGGTGAAATATATTTTATTCTGTATTAAAATGCCACCAAACTCTGCAGAAAGATGCGCTGTAAAAGGGGTATGTGAAAAGTCATGTGGATATTACAGATTTATAAATAAAAGTCACTCTTGATGGTATTGAAATATGTTTGAAAAAGCAAAATTTATCAAAACTATTTTCTGAAGATCCGCACATTGACAATCAACATTTAAGAACTAGAAATGGACAAACTGTGGGTTTTCGTTAAGTTAAGTATTTCAAGGAACAAGAAGAAAAAACAGAGATAAAAGCCGGTGAATGGTGTGTGATGAAGTACGAAAATACATTGTATCCTTGAAATGAGACGATTATTGAAGAAAACGAGTTTAAAGTAAAAGTAATGGCTGCTGTTGGAAACTATTATAAATGGCCAGAAACGACAGATGAAATTTATTATGAGAAAGAAAACGTGATTCGAAAAATTGAACCTACCTGAACTTGTTAATAACAGTGACCAGTTTGCATTTAAAAGTCTTATGTTATGTAATATTTTTGATTGGTCATTGAATTTGGTATTAAATTTCTATAAATTCAATTCATAATTGTTAATTTTCAATATTTTGATCTAAACTAAGCTGTAATTTTCATTCATTAATTTTTGTAATAAAGATTTGCTTGTAAGTAAATTTTGTAACGTAAGTTACTGTAACGTAAGTTACCCAGTCAAAAATTCCCATAATTCTCAATTTTTGAAATAAATTTTTTAATTTATGAAAATAAATTCCTAAGCATTATAAGGAACTGATAAATTATACTTCAAACAAGAAAACAGCAGTAATAGAGCAGAAATTTGCCTTAGAACCAATTTTCATATTATGTCATTCCCTTTTTGTGTAACGTAAGTTACTGCCTTATTTTTGACTGCTAAATTTTGTAAAATTTTAATGCATCGAATATTTTTGCATTTTAATTTTGCTTTTGACTGTCATTTTCATAGAATGCTTTTATACAAGGTTTGTATAACAATATTTGTCTGTACTGAGGTGCTAAATGCCTAAGCGTTGGTCAAAATGTAACGAAAGTTACCGTGGAATTGCCCAGTAGAAGTTTATTTCGCCTTCATCTCTTTGTCAAGATCGAATCTCTCTCGGGAAAAGTTAATTTGCGTTCAATGTAATAGACGGATTAGCTTGACAGTTAATAGGTTCATGGCAAAGCATCCAGGAAAATAACACTAACAGCTACATTTTCCATTGTTTAATAGGGAGGGGGTGCACTTACAAATCTTTAGCTGAGGGGGCGCATCTTAGTCCATGTATCGCCACTGCCCCCCTTGTTATTTATCAAGGTTCAAATGTTTTTTAATCATCTGAAGGAAAGATTGAAAATACTTGTTTTTCATTTGTTTTCAGTGCTACCTATTGTCTTTGCGCATAAAATAAAGATATAATATATGTGAGTATGGTCGTATTTTATCAATCGGTACATTTCGAATTTTCATTCGGCAAATTGAGAATTTTCCCATTCCCAAAAATTTAAGCTCGGGGAGCCCCTACTGAGAATTCTGATGATGTTTATGTGTCAGTCAATTACTTCAATTCATAATTTTGTTGAAAAGAACCCTTTTTGGAAATTCCTTTTAGTACCCAGAGGAAACTGATAAAACACTTTGTGCTCTTAATCAGGGTTAGGAAGGGCTTGGGTAAATGTATCTAGAAATCCAGAAGAGAAACAAGACAACACCGACACCAGCACAACACGACATGTTTGCCAAGCAAGTGCGAAGCAGTGCTTTTCTCTATGACATGGAGCTTTTTTGTCTTTTCAAAAATAATGGATTTATTCCCAATAAGATATTCAAAATTGTCCTATTTATTTTATGTTCCTTTCAAGTGAGAGAGAAAAAAAAGGAAAAATCATTCACTGGAATTATTTTTTATTGCGTTAATGGTAAAAGCAATACAGAAAACACTACATCATTTGAAATTATGGATCCTTTTTCGTTCCTTCCTTTTTTAGCCTACTTTTCCGTTAAAAATAAAAAAAAGACAAAAAAAGTATGAAAAGTGGCTTAATGCATCTGAAAAATATCGCCAAGTTGAAAAAAAATATCGCCAAGTCCGAAAAAAAAGCCAAAAAGAAACAAAAAGGAAAAATGAATATCGAAAAATTAAAAATTTGAAAGTAGGGTATTGAGATGTAGACTTTGTGTGTCGGTCGATCGATCTGTCTGTCCGCCCCCTCCCCCCCCCCCCCCAATAACTTTTGAATGAACATTCCGATTTTGACAAACTTTTTTTTGTTGAAAAGATCTCAGCGAGTACAGCTCATTCCCATATTTGATTTTTCGATTTGAACAATTTTTGGTTCAACTTTGAACCGTTCAAACAACCTATCCCTTTTGAGTGAACAGTTCGATTTGAACAAACTTTTTTTTTGTTTGAAAGATCTTATCAAGGATACTTCATTCCCGCATTTACACTTCCAATTTGAACAGTTTTTCGTTCAACATTGAACCGCTCAAGCAAGCTGTCACCCCTAATAACTTTTGAGTGAACAGTCCGATTTAAATAAACTTTTTTTTCTTTGTTCAAAGGATCTCAGCAAGGATAATTCATTGCCGTATTTAAATTTTCAATTTGAACATTTTTTCCTTCAACATTGAACCGTTCAAGCAACCTTTCCCCACCTAATAACTTTTGAGTGAACAGTCCGAATGGAATAAACTTTTTTTTGTTTGAAAGATCTCGGAGAGGCTCGTTCCCATACCTCGCTTTTTGATTTGAACCATTTTTCGTTCAACATTGAACCGTCCAGAAAAAAAAAAATTTAACGTTAGCGCCTACGGGGAATTTAAGTTGAATATTAATCTTGAACTTAAAGTTGGATTTCCTTCAAACTAACTTCGTAAGAAAATGGTTTTGATAAATAATGTTTGTAAAGTACTTTTCTGAATAATCTTCTGTGAGGACTCTGATTCCGACTCCGACTCCGCAAACATGGCGGAAATGCAGGCTCAGAAAAAAAATGACTGACTGTGCAGACGATTTTTTGTTTATTTATAGTTTTATTTTATTTATTATTATTGTTTTTTTTTTTTTTTTTTTTTTTTTTTTTTTTTTTTTTGCGGACGATTTTTTTTCTTTGTAACAAAAATTTTTTATTCACGAGAGCATTTTATTCTTTATTCATATTCAACAACTGGCAACGGATTAGAAGTGAAATTCGAGACATTTTTTAACGGACGAGTTTTGTTTTCTTTTTTTTTTTTTTTTCTTTGTTTGATAAAATGTGTGTTGATGCTCTTTGTACTTTTATTTATTTATTTATTTTTGAAAACGATTGAGGATTTTTTCTACGGAAGAACTGTAACAGTTACATTCTTTAAAAGGTGCGACAAAATTTTATTTATTCGTTTATTTACTTTTTACGTGTCTATTTCATCTGATGAGAGGGGTATATTTTGCTTTTAGAAATCAGCTTTAGGTGCTAAAAAGATATGTTTGACACAATTTGCAGTCTCAGTTAATCAAGAGAATAATGATCAGATGCTAGAATGCCGGTGTCGATGTACGGGAAAGTAAGCTCGTTTAGTTCTTCACAGAACTTCTTATTTTAATTAAAATTTGAAATGCAAATTTGAAAGAAGTTAAATAAGGGCAGCATTTTTCAAGTCTTTGACTCGCCTCAAGGAGGCGAGGGGAGACTGAAATAAATTTTTCCTCGGTGAAATGCTGTGCCTGCACTGAACCTACGAGCTCGTCTTTTTTTTTTTTTTTTTTTTTTTTTCGCAATCACGAATTGTTTATTGTCCTGTAATGACTTGCCCGCTTTTAATGTTATTGTCCGTCCTTGAATACCGCGCCTAGCACTCGCGAACCATTCCACCTAAAAAAATGGGTGATGGGTTGCGGGTGGAAGCTTTCCGCAGTTTTCAATTTAAAACTTGCATTTGCTATCCTTTTGACATGTTCAACTAAACTTTGTGTTTGAAATTAGCATCGTTCCACGTTGTTTGATACGGATCAAACTGCTTCTAATTATTCTTCCCTTTATTGTTACCTTACCTATCATCAGTGGCGTACATAGCGCCCCGCAACCCTCGCGGCGCGGAGGGGGGGGGGGCGCAAGAGGTTTGAGGGCTCCCGATCCAGAAAAATAGCACTAAAATTTACATGGGGAAAATATTTTTTACATTTTAATAGGGGGGTGGAGGGCGCACTTACAAATCTTGCTGGGGGGCGCACCTTAGTCTATGTACGCTACTGCCTATCATCCCTATTTTGGTAAGATCAAAGAAGACCTGACGCGCATGCTTAAATACGCGGAGGGTTTTACATAAGAAAATCAGAAAGTACTTCTATTTTATTTTACCATGTTGTGAAATATCACTACTTGTTGTTTCGTAAATGCAAATTATTAGTTTTCAAAAATGTTGTTTTCAACTTGATTTACCTCGTGCAATTTTATTTCTTCATGCTTCTCTTTTTCTTTCCTCTTCATTTAATGCAAGGTAGCAGAGTCTGCGAATTTAACTGGATTATTTGAGACTTCAAAAAAAGTTTAAATCTTTAACTCATAGGGAAATTTTCAAATCTTTGTAAACGATCGAATATTTATGATGTAACTTTTTTTCAGAATTAAATTTAAAAAAAATAGGTTGATAAGCACAAATTTGCATTAAACTACAGATATTTGTTTCGAGGTAATGAGAAACCTCTTTGTCAATGCGATAGCTTATGTTAGATGATAAGATATCCGACATAAATAAATTTTTAATCATAAAACACATTTCTTTCTTTCCTAACCTTTTCTTAATGCAATAGATGGCAGCACCATGCAGAAAATAATAATAGTCCTCCGTTTTAACTTTTTTTAAATTCAGTAAATTTTTTTTTCCACCACATTCAGTCGTTGATTTTTCAGTTTTGTAACAATGTACTTAAATCATAGTGTTCTTAAAAAAGGAAAAAACATTCCAATTAAAACTCTAAGGAAATCCAAATTCACATTAAAAAAAAATCATACTCTGATCACAGTTAGTGCTCCTCAAAAATATCCATATTTAGTTATTCATAATATATGGTCACAAAACACAGATTTGGTTATATTGCTGGCTTTTGTCGGATGTCGTTTCATTTTTAAGCTCATATCTTTTACATTGAAAAGGCGTTTCTTGCACAGCCAAAACATGTGAATGCAGGAATCTGCTAGTTTCCTGCAATAAAAGTTGTTACCTTCAATTTCCTATTGAGCACAAATTATTTCTTGCACTTCTTTGTTTATCATAAATTATGCATACAAAAGCATTTTAGTTTGATTTAAGTTTAACTACAAAATTTATTTAAATGGCCATTTTAATAGTTTTATTTAAGCACACATAAAATAGAATAAAATAGCTTCAGAAAATAGTTAACCGTTATTGTTTTTGTTTACCAATTTCACCAAAGTTTGGTTCCAGTTCAATCAAATACATTCCTATGAATTATTCTGCATATTAAACTTCTCTTTTATCAGATATCACGCTCCATCAGCTAACTTCTTAAATTGATTAAAATAGTTAATATTGCTTTCAGTTACAATGTTTTATTTCTCAGAATGAAGTACAATTTCAATTCTTAAATAAATAAAATTTTCACAAAAGAATTTTATTTTTGTCAAAATTTTAGTTTCATATTTGTGATGACTTTGCCCACTTTTCTTCCTGGCATGATAAAATAATTTTGAACTCACTGCAGTTCCACACATAAATACAACTTACACCAGCGGGGCCCGTACCCCAAAGCCATGATCCCCCCTCCCTCTAGCTGGGAGCCCCTTCTGCTTACATTAAGATAAACCTTTCTTCCAAGCTGCTTTGTCACATTTTGCAAAATTCCTGACATGTTTTTTTTTTCTTTCAAATCTACAATATGTTGTTTACAATGTAGAAATGCTTGGATAGAAAATAAAATAGATTTGGTACTAATGAATACAGTGATTCATAGGCGGCTGGTGAACCAAAAAAGTGGAGGGTCAAAAGAAACGTATGCTTGGGGGAGGGAGCAACTCTGAAGCTGTTTTTTTTTAATCTTGTTATATTGTTAGACTTTAACACTAATGATTAAATGACCTATTTAAAAAGAAGCAAAATTGCCTTAAAAATTAAGACGGATGGCCACCTTAGACATACGCCTTCCGATTCTAGGTTCTATTCTTATGAAATAGGCTAAAATGTCAATTTTTTTGGAATTTGCAGTTTTTACTTTTGTAAAATAAATCAATTCACTGAGTAAAAAAACTCTTTTCCTTTGGAAAGTGAGGGGACAGAGGCCCTGTACGAGCCCCCTGCAGTGATTTAAATCAGTAGAATAAACTTAACAGCAAAGAATCTACAACCTTTCTAAGCAAAACAACTATTTGAAATCAATTTTATTAATTATTCCTTACTATAATAATGCTAAATTAACATTGAGAATTGGTTCATTTTCTCAAGCCCAGATAATAACAGAAACATAACATTGAAATTTTCATATAAAGACAAATAATTTGAACACTAAAATGCTTTCAAGCCCATGTTTCTGATAGATATTGCTTCCTATTTTCAAGGGATTGTAAATATTGCAAACTGGATTTTTCATCTAAGCCACCTTCATTCTTGAATATACTTAAAAATGCATCACGTACACCTTGTGGCATTTGTTTAGCATTACCTGCAACATATATGCATGCTCCTTTGGAGTTGATTAAATTCCACATCAATTTACCGTTTTCAGCAATTTTGTGTTGGACATAAATTTTATCGTCTTGATCACGAGAAAAAGCAGTGAAAAGTGTTAGTAGATTTTTCTCAACTAAATTATTCCATTCGTCATGAAAGAAAAAGTCTTTCAATTTATTTCTACACCCAAAGAAAAGATAATTTTCAGAAATCCCTGAAACCACACGACACTGAATGAAAGAACGAAATGGGGCACAACCGGTACCGGGACCGACCATAATGATTGGTTTATCTCCTTTTGGTAAAGAGAAGGATCCATTTTTTGTGGAAAAAGGTATTGTAGTACCCACTGGGAGTTTTGACAGCCAATTAGAGCACAGCCCCTTTCTTGGCTTTAGAAGACGCGTCTTGTATTTAACGACTGCTACCAGTAAATGACATTCATTGGGATGTAAACTCAAAGACGAAGCAATGGAGAAAGAACGGGATCTTATGCAAGGTATCATATCAAAAAAGTACTCAAATGGAACAAAAGGGGTTGTTTGGGGGAAATCTTTTAGAACTTCTAGAATATTCCTTCGTGGTCTGTTGCAGTACGAATATAATTCCTCCTGGCCAGCAGGAGTGGTAAACTCCTGCAGTTTCTCCTTTTCTAGTTCATCCTTGCTAAAATGATAAAAAATGTCAAAAAAGGATCGTCTAGGGACGCTTAAAAAATCAAAATAAGATGTGGCACATTCCCTGACGGTGCATGGATATGGGGAAATCTTTGGAAGAGGAATAGTAGGGTCTGCAGGTATTAAAATAAATTTTGAATCAAGTGGAATATTAATTAAAGACAAAAATTCTTCAACTTCATCTTCGGGGTTTTCAGGCCAAACGACTGCCACATCACCTGGTTGATAATTGATGTCAGAGTCAATTCCGAATTTCAGCAAATGAACAGCCTGAAAATGGTCAGCTGAAGTAACTCTCTCATTGTATTTTACTGTTGCACGGTGGCATACCTCAGAATTCTTGTTATCAGGGGCAAAACTAGATTCGTTGGATATAGATTCTAGAAATTCTACTCTGAACTTGGAGGGTAGTAGATTGTCTTCGGACTTGAAGGGTCCGCATAATTGATAAAAGCTAATCAATTTATTTTGCAAGTTCAGAAGCCATGGATCTAAAGCTGCATCATATCCCAATTCGTGTTGGTCGTCGGCAAGAGCAAGCGGAAGTAACTGAGTAGCTCCCAACTGCAACAGTCTCTTATTTAATTTTTTAGCAACTACATTGAATTTATCATAAGATGAATCACCCATTCCAAACACACAGAAATGTAGCTGCGATAACGAATCACATGGTAAATTTTTCCGCAGTAGAAATTTCCAAAATGTCTTCATGTTATCGGGAAAATCGCCATCTCCTGTGGTTGAACAAACAAATATTACTACTGCTTCAGTAATAAGTCGAGCGATAGGATAATCGTTAAGTGACCAAGTGTGAGACTTGCAATTCAGACGCAAGATCAGCCTACTGACCCTTTCAGCAACATCTTCTGAATTTCCCGTTTGAGTACCAAATAAAATAGTAATTTTTTTCGATTCAGTCATATTGATAAAAACATGTGCAATGCAATCACAGATCCGTAGTGTTTACACCGAAACTTCCGGTCGCCGAGCTGTGCTTACTTTACTTTACATTATGGAAGTTGCGCCTGTGTTGGGAAAAAGAATGACAAAAGGATTAAACTATTAATTTACCAAATTAATAGTTTAATGAACGCGGGAAACAATCAGAACAAAATATTTTTGAACTTTTAAATTTTATGATATAGTTAATGGTGAAAATACGTGTTTCAAAAACTTCAAATTTGAGAAATAGTAACCGCTTTAGCACTTGAGCACAACTAAACTTTTCCTATCACTACCCAGTCAAGGACTGGCGGCTAAACCTAGGGCATCCACTTTTACTCATCTCGCATTTCATTGGTTAACGCCGATACGTCACACGCGCGTGCGCGAAGAGTCACTATGACGTCACTGCAAAAGAGATTTCATCGAGATTTCATTCTGCTGATCTATTTCTCTAGAGAATGACTATTTTTTTTAATTGTCATTTTTACGAGACTGCGGTTATTTCATCAATGATTTAATTGGAATTGTATGAAGCATAATTAATGGTATTTAAATGCTAAATTTCAATAAATAAATAAATAAATAAAATTTCAAAATAAATAAATGAAATGAATAAAACGATAAAACAAGCAAAAACATATGTTGAAAAAAAATAATAACAACATAAAAATGATAAGAAATTTTAAAAAGTTAAATTAAAAAATATTAATAAATAAAAATAAAATAAATACAAAAATTGTAAAAACCAACATTTTTAAAAACTACATTTTTTGATTCATTTGCAAATGGAGACAATTTCTGCTCAGTATTTACAAGTAAAGTTGTGATCAAAAATATGAAAGAGTACTTAAAAAATATTAACTAATACTTAAAAATTCTGCTTGATTTCAGGGGTTGTCATTTCAAAATTCTCCAAAGGGTGGGGGAGACAAAAGTGTATGCTCAATGTAAATTATACTGAAAAAGAGCAAAAACCACATCTACGAACATGCAAATACATTAATTTTTCAAAGTGTGGGGAGGGGGAATGACCCCCTTAAATTATGGGCGTGCTTGAATTTGTGCAAGAACAGATAGTTAAAAAAGAAAAAAATAATATTAATCAAATAATTTGTGTTGGAAAAAATTCTTAAGGTTTTTGTAAAATAAAATATTCAATGTAACTTCCAACTAACAAAGATCTAAAAATCATGATGTGATTATATTTTGATTTACTGACATGAAATATTTTCCTTTGCCACTGCAATGCAAAAACGACAAGCAAATTTTTCAAATGATGTGTGTCTTAATTTAATAACATATATTATACATAGTATCAAGAAACTAAAACAATGACTCTCTGAACATGTACAAAGGGGAAATATAAAAACGGTGATTTTCCAATTCAATTTAGACAATTTTGCTATATACCGACAGCCTGGTTACACCATCTAGAAACTGCAGTTTCAACCTAATTTGGACTCATCAGTCTGGAACAGACATTAATGAAACTGAAGGGTAGATGTAATTTCGATGAAGCTGTAAGTGCCATCAAACCAGGTGCCAGGTTGCTAAAATAAATACAGGACCCAAGCGAGAGACTGCAGTTATGGTTCGGTTCAGCTCCTAAATTGAAGGCAAAGCTTAGGTACTAAGCAGTAAATTACTGCCCTTAAGCCTCCGCTAAGGCAAAACTACATACAACACATCGCCAGCGAATTTTGACATCCAGAGACGGCAGTTTCGTTCTAATTTGGACTCATCAATCTGAAACAGACAATAACCAAGCAGAAATTTGCTGGCAATTTCAGCTTCAGTGAAATAACATCTGTCTTCTGATCTGTTACAATGTTTTCCAAACTGAAATCTAAACTAGGATGAAACTGCAGTCTCTGGATACAAAATGGGCTGTTGGTATATTGCATTAAGTTCTAACACATTCATAAAATGTGGTCATACGTTGCTTTCAAGTGTGGAATTTGGCCCAACTGTGATGCAATGTACTTTTATTGATCATATCTCATTGACTTGATGAGGCAATAAATCTATAATTCAATAACTATAACAACCCTTTTTTCGCCGCGAATCACGTCACACCAACAATGATACTTCTTGTACAAAATTTCCATGTGTCGAAGGAATCAATTTTAATCTGAATTCTATTCAGCCATTTTTGGAAATAAACATGTAATATATATAAGCGAGTTTCGTTTCAATGTGTGAGTTTATTGAATATTTTCCCAAAGCAAAATGTACGGGTCCCTGAAATGAAGCTCAGCTTACCCTAACTTTTGAGGTTAATTGAGCTTCAGGGTATTGGCTCAGGAGTTGCGAGGCTCCTGGTCTGTATAAAAAACAGAAATGTCTTCAGGGCCTAATACAACTAATTAAACGACATGTAGGTACCCTGGAACAGAAATTTTATTCCTCCAAATTGTAACAAAGGGAGAAAATGTTTTAAGTCATACTTTAAATCCATAAGCTCACCTTTCTGACTGTGGCGGTTTCAAGGAAGGAGTTCTATTCCCTCTCTGTAAGGGCAAGCAAGCCATGGGAGCCTGACCTAAAAGGCATCGGATTCGTGACAGGGAGGCCGTGGGCTTGATGCCAGTCTATTGAAGATCCTCCGTGTTCTCTAATGGTCAGTGGGATACATCAAATCTGTCATGGTCATCAAGTCCTCCAAGTTTCTATTCTAAATGATTGAAGGGTTGCTCAACTCTTGATCCACTTAGAAAAGCTTATCCTGAAAACTTAACATAAACGAAAGCCAGGAAAAACTCTGGTCAGTCGAATATGCCAGTCATCGGGAATTAGTCTGCTCTGGTTTTCTGAAGCTCTTTTTAAATTATTTCTTTCCTAAAATAGTAAGAGTAAAATAATACACAAAAAATACTAATAGTAATACATAATAAATAAATTGTTAATCACATAAAGAAATATTGAGCATATAAACAAAAAGAATGACATATGCATAATTATGAGTGATTAAAAATGTTTCGTGATTGCGTTTATAGCACTTCTCGCAGACAATTTTCGAAGGGTGCTGCACTTAAGGTAACCTCTGACCCACTCAATTCATTTTTTGCATCTCTCTCTGGGGGAAATTTTTGTCATAAATACAGTGGACACCTGTTAATTCAGTCTGCAGTTAACTAAATCAACCGCTTAAATGAATCAAGTCGTAACAAAACAGAACAATGTCCAGCATTACTGAATTAACCCCTTTATTGAGTTAAAACTGTTTAGATCAAACGTGATTCATATAAATGGCCCATTGTAGCATGCATGGTGACTTTATATCATACATTCACAATACAATACTCAGATGCATATGTTTGTTTGGTACATAAGGTTTTGTTCTAGGTGTAGTTTACACATATACATGGTGTAAATGTTAGTGTAACGAAACATAATAAGAGAACATCACCAGTAATTCACTAAAAATATTTAGTTTTTTGCCAATGTCTTCGGTGCATGAATATTGATTTTTACCAATGTCAACAGTAAAGCATATATGAGGCATATTCTTACTAACACAATATTCAAAAAATAATTATTCAGTACGATATTGCAATTTCTCTTAAGAATGAAATGAAAAACTCGATATGCCTTTTATTTTGTACTTAAAACCATAGTCACGAGCAACGTGAGGAATCCATTGATCTCATTTTTGGCGAAAATATATGGCCTGAAATTTATAATTACACATTATTCGACACAACTTACCTTATTACACAGTAATAAACTTTATTACTGAGCTATAAGATTAACACAGCAAGGTCACAAAGTATACTGCTGCTGTGAAATTATTTATGAATAATATAGTAAAGCAGAAAATAACTACAACATTGCACAAAATACGATGTAGTATATAGAAGTTATATTGATTCAACGATTGCAAACAAACATTTTATCTTATTCTCAAACACACAAATAAGTTCCATAAGATTAAAAATACGGTTTAGTTCGTGACTTTGACCCTTCTAACATCAATGCATTTAGTTTTTAACACAAAGAAATTTGTTTACTGTACAGTATAATAGCAACACAATGTTGAGTGAACATAAACAAAAGTTTAATCTTATTACTCAAAAAAAAAAAAAGATGAGTACAAAGAATCAGTAAAATGCAGGTTGTATTTGATGCTTTAACTTACCCAGGGTTTGAAATATACGTAAACCAATTCCTTAATGAGAGGAAAATTAAACAAGTAACTAAGTACACACTTTCATTCGACATCGTTGAAAATAACATTAGACAGCGGCTGTTCGCGCGCTCGTGTGACGTATCGACGTTAACCAATGAAATGCGAGATGAGTAAAAGTGGATGCCCTAGGTTTAGCCGCCAGTTAAACACTGAAAGGGGGAAAGGGGAAAGAAGAATGTTGTAATCGAAGGGATTGTAATTCGTTATGTCATGCTTCAATAGTCATCTGTGACAAACATTGTACAAAATTAGGAACAATTATATGTTATTAACATATTAATTAAATAGGTTTGATGTATAATTTCCAAGATTTGATTTAGAAACAAAACATCTGCAAGAACAAGCATATTTACATTGGAGTACGGTTTGTTTCGAAAGCTTAATTTATACGCTATTTTTTATTTTTTCCTGCCGATCAAGAACTTGAGTCTTGTCAGGCGATATTTTTCTATCACTCAAATCTCTCAATAAATTTTTTTTTTTCATGTTTCTTGGTCTTTATACAAAGTTTTTTTTGTGCTGAATTTTTAACAAATTTTCCTTATGCATCACATTTTTAGCACATACCTACGCATTATGATAATGTTAAAATCTTGTTTCTTTGGCTAATTTAAAATGTTTTCTATACAAAATCCAATTTATAAGGCTCATCTTCATTGAGTATATTGAATTTCCCTGGGAATGACTTCTTTGAACATTTTCGAATTTCTTTTTATCTTTGATCCCAAAAAGTTCTTGAGATTGTAACGTGAGGCGTAGCAAACATACCTTTGGCTCTTGAATTTTAAGAGATTTCTTAAAACGAATCATTAGGGCAGCACCAAATACAAGATTTTGCTAACCCGAATATTTGGTTTAAAATTTTAAACTAAAATTGCTAAATAAAAATGAACTTGTATTTTCTGTACCTCAGAACCAGAAGGACGTAAGTCCAAAAATGGCAATTTTCACTTTTTTGCTGCATTATATGTTGAATCTTATTCTGCATCGATCCATAGAACGTTATTCTATAATAAAATTAATTCCTTCACAATTATTTAGCAGCATTAAAAGAGCCTGATGCCCATCTTTTGCATGCATTCAACAATCGTTTTCTCCCTCTATTGAAAAATGACGAAAATGGACTTGCGTTAGTCTGGTTTTGAGGTACAGTTTTTAGAAGCAAAAAATGTTTATGTACCTTATCAGACTGTTATCCGAAAATGCGGAATGCCTAATCTTTCTGAACCATAATTTACTGCTGATACACCTTGATTGAAATGATTAATTTAATTAATGTTTTTAAGCAACATTATATCTATTTTAAAATTTTGCAGAGTAAAATACTGCAAAATTCAAGGCATTCGTTTCCTTTATATACTATTAGTCACTTTTTTAAATATTGTGCTTTTCATAACTGTAGATTTTTGTGTTATTTTTTATTTGATCATATGAAAAGAGCAAACTCTTCACTTAAGTAAAGAAAGGGGGAAGGAGTTGAAGTTTGTTTTATGTTAAAACGAATTCAGGAGTAACTCCTGAATTTCGAATAAAAAAATAAACTAGTCTAGTTTATTATTCAAAAGGACTATTGCAGTCTATAATGAAAGTAATAAAAATGAAGTGTATGCTCTAAATAAATGTTTGTTGTAAAGCTCTTGATATTTTTTTGATCTAAAATTGGCCTAAAATTTTATCAAAATTGGTCCTGATTTTTTCCAAATCCACGCTCTGACCTCTGCTATTCATATCTATGATATGCATTCTTATTCTAAGTTGAGCTTTAATTTGGATAAGAGCTCACAGAAGCTCTGCGCAGGTATTACTGTTTTTTCATGATTTTTTTCATATCACATTATTTACGTATGAAAGTGAGTTCTGAAGACTATAGTGCTCCAGCACTTTAGTTAATGACTGCCCTGATTATTGTAAGGCATAATATACTTAGTCTTAATTTTGTATTTCTCTAAATTTGTAGGTTGTTGGAAATATGCCTGAGTAATGGCCACTACTAAAGTTCCAGAACAAAAAGTCATTCTATGTGGAGAATTTGGAGTAGGAAAAAGCTCACTTTTCAGAAGATTTGCAACAAATACTTTTGTGTCATGTTCAGATCGCCATTCGACTCTCGGACTTGATCACTTTGATAAAATATTTAATGTTCATGGCAGAGGTGTTCGTGTAAGTTTAAAGCATTAATATTTGATTTGATTTGTTATATTGTGATATAAAAGAATATGTTTGTATTGAAGAAAGATCTAAGCACTAAATTGAATCAACTTGTTTGAAGAACCTTAGCCCCTCTGCAAAACTTCTTTCTGTTTTCTTCTACTTGCAATTTCTTCAATACTTCTATGAGTAGCTTTTTTTATATCAACAAATATAGTAAAGTCCCTTTACAACAAATGACATTGAAGTATCCATTTCAGCAAAATAAATGTTCACTCTCAGGGTTAGAAATTCATAAAAAAAATTACTAGTCCCTCGGACCAGTCAATATGAACATATACTGGTCCTCAGAAAATATTACTGGTCTGCTTTAAATTGAGTACTAAACATGGTTGTATTTAAACCATTTACTTTATGAGAACTTTTATTTTAAATAAAACTTTTTAAACTCATTGATCAAACTGAAAAAACATTAAATTTCAACACATATATATTTAAATGCAGGGTGATGTTTTCGGTATTTTACGGATTTCGTATTTCATGATCGATTCTGGTATTTCATGGTCGAAAATACCGAAATAAAATACTTTTAATTATGCTTTTATCTCTCACCTCTGAATTTCTCTTTTCGAAGTTCGATGATTTTCAATAATTATAATAATATTCATCAAATGGAAATGTTCAGATGCATTCTATTTTTATTTTAATAAATTATTTTATTTGCAACTTTTTATTTTGATGCCTCATTTAAAAAATGCAATCGATTTGCATCTAATATGAGAATCGAATTTTTCTCATTATGTTGCTTATAGCTTTAGTTAGGAGATAAATTAAATATATTTTATTTGTATTAAAAACCATAACTTTAAATTCTGAGTGAAATTCTGTGTCTTTTATGTAATAGGGTCTTGGTAAAAAAAAAAAAAAAAAAAAAAAAAAAAAAAAAAAAACATCCCCACCACACACACACAAACATTTCTCTTAAAACTTTCAGGTATTTGTTATGAACTCACAATCACTCCTGTAAATGTAAAATTATTGTAACTGCAGATACAGTTAAAAATAGTAAAACCTTAATGTTGAGCAATAAGAGCAACAAAATAAGCAAAGAGTAAAACATTTTTCTACTGATAAAGAGTTGCTTAATCTCTCAAAATGTACATTTCTATGCATGCAATTACTGTTCAGAATTACTATTTTTGCTGTTACTATTGAGGTTACATTTTTCTGTTACTACATGGATGCATAGAAGTCTTTCTAGACCTTTATCCTGATTGGAGCCAGAGCGATACTGCAGGCAAGGGATCAATGTTCTCAATCTTTGCAGTATCTTAATAGATTCGCATTAAGTCATTCAATGCTGAGTTGCTTAGCTTTTTTCTCCAGTAATTTTTAACTTCTCCTAAAACTCTGTTGTGTCCAGTTTCACTCCATAAAAAAGTGTTACTACTCCTCTGCCCCAAAGCAGAATGCATCAAGAAGCAGGGTTGGCAAGTTTTGACAGTCAGAGGCCCAGTGGCAGAAGTTTTGTAGCTGTCTGCGACATGCTTTGAAAATTTATTATCTGACTGCAAATTTTGTGGAGAATTTTAATAAATTAGTCACATGCAAAACCAGTATTCTATTAATAATAATTATATTATCTATAGCATATTATCTAAAAAGTTGTAAGCATCATGCATTCTTATTTCTTTTGTTAACTTTTGGTTGTATGTTTTAAAATGTTTTTAAAGAATTTTGTAAGCTTTTTTCCAATAGTGCAGACAATAATTGTCTGCAAGAGGATGTCACTGTCTGCGACAATTTTGCTGTGTCACGGCGTTTCTGCCACTGGGGTTAGAGGTTTTATCCTGTTTTAACTATGGTTTTTACTGTCATGTTAAAAACCCTTTTTGATATAGTTTCTGACAAGTATGTCAAAACCTAAATTTCTGTCCAAAACCTGTCTAAAATTTGTATTAACAACAAATTTGCCTCAGCAAGTGAGTCTTACTTTTATAAATTTTAATTCGATATACGTTCAGAATAGTGCATATTAAAAACTGCCACACATAATTTTGATCAAAATTCACTTTCAAATCTCTTGCGTCCGAGTGTGATCACATTAAGGGGCGTCTACTGTATTTTATTCCAAGTGAAACGTTCTCTTAAAATTAATTTGATGACAAAATTTAAGACTTCATTTTAGACAATCCTTGTTATGTCCCTTTTTTTCTTATTTTAGCTCCAGTTATGGGATACAGGAGGAATGGAAAGAGTTGCCTCTATAACAAGTAGTTACTACAAGTTTGCAGAAGCAGCCATACTAGTTTTTAGCTTTGATAGTCCTGATTCGTTCAACATCTTATCCCAACACTTACTGGACATAGTTACCTATGCTGAAAGTGCCAAAATATTTCTGTGCGGAAACAAAACTGATCTGCTGAGCCAGAATTCAAACGACTCTATCACGGATGCCGACATCGAAAACTTCTGTGAGCAGTGCCACAACCTCGTGAGTGGGATTTACAAAACTTCGTGCAAGTCGGGCGCGGGTGTGGAGGAGATGTTTAGCGATATTGCGAGGCAGTTGGTTGGCACCTGCAGAGTCAAGGATATTGAACTGGAAGTGAAAGACTCCTTTAAAGTTAGTGCTCAGGATGAACCAAACCAATCCTGCTCTTGCTAGTTTTCCTGGTTGATTCACTTATACTGTATGGAATGTTTTATACTTTAAAATAATATTTAAATGTGAAGTTTTGAATACTAGTCACTAACAGTATTTGTAATAGTGATTTTTTAAAAATATATTTATTTGTATCTGAACATAAATCTCTTTATTTTGCTAAACTGGTTTAAATTCATGATGTGTCAACAGCTGATGTGGCACACGCAAGTGTGAAACAAGTTCATTTCTGCTGTAGTTGGTGCTTTGTGTATTTAATAACAATTTTATTAAAAATAATGCAATTTTATTTCCAAAGTTATAACTTATATGTTGCTTGCTTTTTGAAAGCAATTTTATTTTGTGATTTTGCTTGGATGGATTATCTACTTATTTTAGTTTAAATTTCATTTATATTTTATGTTTTGGTTTTTTTGAGAGTATGTGAACATAAATATATATTTATTTATGAAATTTTATTTTTATTTGCACCCACCATGTCTTCCAGAAAAGAAACAAAAATTGATCTTTTTTCTTTTTAATTTATTTAACAGGTGGCATGCAATACTAAACATTCTTCCAAAAATCTGATGTCATGCTAAGTAAATTTTTAATATATTGATGATGTTGATCAAAGCTTTTTTTTTATTATTATTTGTTTAATTTTAGTAATTATGTTCAATTTGTAGATATTTACGTTTTCGTCTCATAAATTAAAATAGCAATTTTAAGCAGTTTAAATGTTTAAATTCTTGAAATGAGTGATAATTTGAGAGATTCAAAAAATTCTGCTTATCAACAATTCGGCCTTTTCCGATGTTTCGCTTCATTAATATTACAAAAATTATTTACTGTTCATCATCTCAAAATCCTAAGTAAATGAACTTTAAATATTCAGTTTCCAATTATTGATAATTAGAAGGAAAAAAATGAAATTTTAATCTAGTGTTTACTCTAGTTTGGTGCCTCGATGTTGATAAATGATATTTTGTAAGAATATTTTGTATCAAACCAAAATGCTCATGAAAAAATTGAAGCCAATTTTTAAAAATGATAGATATTTATTAATGTATTTTCATCTAAAAAGACTGAATTCTCATAAAGTATTAAGTTGTTTCAGTACTTTTAGGCCAGTCTATTATTAAAACTTTCAAAATTCCTAAAAACATGAGGAACACATTTCATCCTATATGCAAGGGTACCTCCATAATAACTTTCGAGCATCTTAATGACACAATTTTTAAGTTACTATGTAAGAAGTGTTTAAGGTTAAATTACATTTTTTGAACTCTGTGAATCTTTTTAGTTGAGAAAATTATTTGTAAATAAGTGCTGTGAAATGGAATCTTTTTTTTTTTATGTGTGTGTTCAGAAATGTTACGTTAGTTTTTCATCCCAAAGCATGAATATTTCGTAATAAGCTGTATAATCTCAAGCAAAGTGTCTGAATTTTTTTGCTTATATATTCATTTAATTATGCTTATTTTACATTTAATTACAGTGATGTTAAGTTATGATTTATGTTGATATCTCCATTGAAGATCTGTTTAAATAAACATCAATTTAAGTTAAAACTATTTTTTCTCTCAAAAAATGATTAAAGTTTTTTGTACTGTGATCAAAACATGAAAAAAATGCATAACCCATGTAAATACAACACAAATCATGGCTTAAAAGTTAATGATTTGTAATTTGTTTTTGCCCATTTTATTCTTAAATTTCTCTGTGTTTGCCACCTATGAGAGCTATACTTATTTGTTGAAAAGAGCATTTTTGTTTTCTACTTTTTGTGTGAATTTAATGAGTTTTATTTGAATAAGTTTCATTATTTCAACTCTAATGCTTTGGTGTATTATATTAGTTATTAATTGAATACCATTCTTAGACAATTTTCAATTTTTGTATTACGTCTCCATTCCTTTTAATATTTTTCTCCCAAAAAGTCATCAACAGTCATTTTTACTAAGTCCCTGTCCGTTTCTGGAATAAAGCAAAAAGTTCTCACTGTGCTGTGGAAAAAACCTTTCAATTGTGATAAAAAAACGAAGTAATATTTCCCAAGTTTCTTTGTTCTAAAACTATTGAAATTCCTCTTTTAAGGCTCAGCGAAAGTTGAGATGAATGATAAACATATAAATTTCCTTCCTATTTTCATTTTTACTTTTTAATTGTTGCTACTTAATACTATTACAGTGCCCACCACTTATTACAATCACATTTGTCCTGAGGACATTTGATTTTATAAAACGGCTGATTTCTTAAACCAGCATACCTACACTTAAAGAAAAAGGTTTTAAAGATCAATTATCTTAAAGAAAAAAAAAAGACTATTTCTATGTACTAGTTTAAAAGTTTCAAAATGCAGTAAAATCTATTATTTACATTTTTATTTGTAGACAGATCGTAAAATAATGGCGTATAGATATTTGATTAACGGAAATTGTATATACATTGAAGAGTGCAAATTTGGCATGCATTTCTTCATCTTCCGTGACGCCACTTCTTGGTGCTACAATACCTTGGAAATTTATTATGTCTGTGGCAATTTTCAACATATTTATTACTGTCGTTTCAAATTATTAACATACACTTTCCAAACACTTGATTTTATAAAACAGCAATACTGAATTTATTAAAGGAAAGTTTTAACTTGTTTTGATATTGTAACGATTCGGTTCCTGCAGATTTGATTTTAAAAAGCGGCT
The DNA here is from genome assembly GCA_038373865.1 of Uloborus plumipes. Lineage (NCBI taxonomy): Eukaryota > Metazoa > Arthropoda > Arachnida > Araneae > Uloboridae > Uloborus > Uloborus plumipes. Next base: position 8,480 of record JAXGGA010001604.1, on the reverse strand, counting down.
GATTTTATAATCCAGTGATTTTAGTGGCAGTTACTGAAACTTGAAATTTTATACTAAAATGTGTCCTATATGAACTCATATTTTAAGTATTGATTTAAAATCAAGGGTGATTGTGTTCCGGTATTTTACCGGATTTCCGGTATTTTCATGATCGATTCTGGTATTTTCATGTTCGAAAATACCGGAAATAAAATATTTTTAATTATGCTTTTGTCTTCCCACCTTCGGTATTTTTTTTTATTTTTCGAATTTTTGGTGATTTTCCGATAATTACTAATAATATTCATCGAACAAAAATGTTAAGATGCCATTCTATTTTTTTTTTTTACTAAAAACTATTTGAAACTATTCGAATGTATGAAATGTGTCTTGTTTGTTTATCAAAGGCAATTTATTATCAAATATGTATAATTATAAAATTAGGTGTGCTTAAATAATAGGGGCCTTGGTTTTTGAAAAAAGTACCCCCCCCCCCCCCCACACACACACACACAAATTTTCTCTCCAATTTTTCATAAATTCACAATCACCCCTGTTAAAATAGACCTGTATGGCAACTCATTTTGTGGTATATAGAGCCTTTTAAAAAAAAATGCTTCAAATCATATTCATAACATTATAACTTTATATTTTAGTTTTAAATTAATGATTTTACATTGAGATTGTTGAGAGCTTCTCAAAAAAAGAAACAGCTTTTCAAAAATAATAAATGTCTACCTAAAAATGACAATATTATACAGAAGGCAATTCAATTCTTTAAAAAAAGTTGTAATGAAATATTTTGCAGTAATGGTTTAAGAATTACTACCTCAGTGCATGTTAGGTTAAACTTTTCTACTGAAAAAAAACTAATTTAAGTTAAATTTAATGACCCCCCCCCCCCCCCCCGATATATTGTTAATTCCTAGGGGTCTTTTTGAAAATTTGTCCCTACTTTTTTTTTTAATTCCTTATTTCCTACTGTTTTTCTGATGAAACTCACTTTGGGCTCTAAAAGTGTTTTTAAATCCTGACTACAATAATTTATTGTATATCAAATCATGGCAGCAAATTCAAAATCGTTGATAGGTGGAATAAATTAATTCAACATGATTTCTTGTTCTAGGCAAAACTTATTTAAACTAAAAAATAATTTTCAGCTGAGTGAAATAATTTTGTACCCATTAATCAGTAAAATTTTGCTTAAAGTTAGCTGAAAATTATTTTTAGTTAATTATTAATCATTTTTCATAATTGGTTTCTCAGGGCTGCCACAGGCTACTTAAATGCTACTTTTTGCTGCTTTTTTTGGCTCTAGGCGACTTTGGAGACTTTTTTTGTGCACAAACAGGCTAAAAAGCAACTTATTTTCACTGGAGCTACTTTTTTGGAGACTTCTTTTTTTTTCCAAAGCAAGTTTTCATTCGAAAATCGTGATTTTTTTTTCGCCCTATTTGATTTTATTTTTTATTCTTATTTCTTTGTCACTTAAAAAAGAGAACATCCCTTTGCCTTTTATTATGGACAGATCCATTATTATTTTTTTAAATAGCAATCAGGGAGGGGCTTAGATTTTGAAATAACCTCTTCGCTGCTTTAGCTTTTGGGTAAAAAGTGATTTGTTTAATAGCCACATCTACTGAGAAAGGGGGGTGGATCTATTTATTTGATATATATTGGGGAAAAATCGGCTCAAAGTTTAGTAGATTGAAGGAACTGACTTATTTAAGACTTTCCTTCAACTGAATTTTAATAATAAACAGCTGATTAAGTAAAAATTTATTTTTAGAAACTTAGAGATTTCAATAATTGTGCACATCTTGTAATTTCAATTATTTTAGAATTTGACAGCTATTTTAATATAAGCTAACTGAAGCATATTACATATTACATTCATAGTTCTTCTTTTTTCAACCTTGACTTCTTTTATCGATTGTAATTACTTTTTTGGTGGGAAGTGTACTAAATATTTAGCAAATGAGCTTTTAAATGTTAAATTTTTTACTTGCAATAAGTATTTTTTCACTTAAAACCTTAATCAACTTTTTTATTTAATTTTATTAATTTTTTAATGGGTAGTTTTAAGCTTCCAGTTCAAATGTGTGAAATTTGAAGTAACTCATTGAATAATATTTTTAGAATTTATGATTAAATAGAGGAAAATTATACAAAGTGATAAAATTAAACAGGGGTATAAGAGGTGTATTGTTTAAAGTTTTTCTTTATTTTAAAGAGCTCATTTATGTGCAATTTTCAAGTTCGTGTGATCTTCTACCTTGCGAGAAATGATAATCCTTTTGCAAAATGTTTGGGAGGTTTTTTTTTTTTTTTGAGTATACATCAAAGCTTTGTAAAAATGACAAGTACATAAAATTCATTCTCATTTTTAGTGAAACTTTCATTTAAAAATTAAAAAAAAAAAAAACTCCACAATTATTTTAAGCATGATTATTCACTTGCCACAAAAAGTACTGAATCTCTGATTTTGTTTCAGGGCTGTCAAGTTTTGTAATATCAGCATTATATTTCTGATTTTTTGCAAGATACAAAGTACTAGTTAACATTTAAATTAAGAGCTCTATTTCCCCACTTCAGAGTTTCAGCTCAAGTCCTCCCTCACACCATCTCATGTTGCAGAATCAATATGTGGAGTTAGGGCCGTATTGAAGGGGTGGGTTTTTAGGGTTCAAAACCCTTCGAAAATTTTTCAAAACTATTAAAAAAATGCTTTTGATAGTTTCTCACTGAAAAAATTTTTATTGCTGTTCTGTTTTTATTTTCGTATTTACTTTAAAACTGCAATTAAAAAAAAATTATCATTATTGAATAATTGTACAAATTAAGTGTTTTTTCTGCAATAATTATTTTTATTGTAGTTATTGCAAACATACCCTTAACAGTACACCTTTCCCTGCAAATTTTTAATACCACTAAAAGAACTCCAAAATTCTTCAAATTTGTAAGTACTAAACTCTATTTTTAAGTGCTGTGAAATGTAAATTTTAAAAGTACTCCTTCGAATGCTCGTATATGAGTAAGTCATGATTTTTTTTTTCTTCATTGAAAATACGAGTCTTTTTTTTTTCTTCAATTTTCATCTTAATACCCTTTTAACCTCTACTGTAACAAAAATCAACAGAATATAGAACATGAAATCAAATTTATTGACTTTATAGATTTCACTGGAAATAGGTTTGGTAAAACCCTCCCCGGGTAAAACCCTCCCCCAAACTAAGTTCTGGTTACGGCCCTGTGTGAGGCACAACATTATAGTCGTCCAGATTGCGAATCATATTAGTACATAAAGTGTTGATATCAGTTTGATGACAAAGTGGAGTAAAAAAAAGTAGCTAAGGTTAGGGAAGAAAATTAAACAATGTTAAAACGAAAGAAAGTGAGCAAAACAAAAAAAAAAAAAAAGAGAGAAACAAAAAGCTGAACTGAAAAGGGTAGTCAAGAAATCAGAGGAAAAAATCAAGTTTCTGGCAAAAGTACTGCTATACTTTTAAGGTTCTAGTTAATGTTTAACTAGTTCTTGCAATAGAAGACCACTTAATTTTTTACATTAATAATGTTGCTTTACTGCATCCTCGTAACAGCTTTCTGGCAGTATTTTATTTATAATTTGCTTTATTTATATTGATTTTTCATTGTATTCTCATCAAAATAGTTGAATAGAATTTTCTATAGTCGTGGGGGGGGGGGCACTCCCTATTTAATAAGTTTTGGCAAAAAAAAAATTGTAATTGCACATTCAGTATAAATTCCTCAGCCGAACAGATGAGGACTTGTTACAAATGTTAAATTTTTAGCTGTACTATTTATTTCTTACTTCATTTATCTGATCATGAATACTGGTTTTTTTTTTTTTGAAACTTTTTCAATTTTGAGGGCTACATTTTTTTTGCAACTTTTTTCATTTGGGACTACTTTTTTGCAACTTTTTTATACGTTTTTGGCTACTTTTGCTACTTTTTTAATGAATTTTTCCTGTGGCAACCCTGGTTTCTTAAAAGCATTTTTTATCAATTAAGAGCAAGAATCTGAGAGAGTGTCACGCCTGTGATTCATGACCTCTCAGATTTTTTCCAAAAAATTACCAAATGTTTATTATCTTACTGAAAGACCAAATCCAGAATGTTTTGCTCTAAAGTTGAGTTGTTTAGTTTTTATGGATCCCTAAAGTTGAAGGTGCGGCATCAAAAATTAAGCGGATTTTCAAGACATGGAAGTTGCTGTGAGAAAACTCTTACCAGGAACAGTTTAACTCCAATTTTCTTTTTGTATATGGAATATAGAAGGTTGAAACTTTACAAAATGAGTGTTAAGTTTGAGGTAAGTTGTTGCCGTAAGGTCAGTGAAGGCACCCAAAACAAGGCATTTTTGACGTTTTTTAGCGTTTTTGAGGTCCAAAAACAGCTTGTACACTTCAGTTGGCACGGCAAAAGTAGTTTCGTTTGAAAGACCAGTGTAAGCACCTTAAAATAATGTATAAATAACCGAGGAAAGTTCAACGTGTTTTTAGTTGCGTAAGGCCGAAATATGAAAAATGTCGTATTTTAGCGATATTCAAACGGTCATAACTTCCTCTGCCAACAACATATTGAAATATTTTCTTTGCCAATGTCATACTCTATTCTTTGTCTTAACAGAACAGTTGAGTCCTTTGAGGCGAAATGAGAAAAATTTTTATACAAAAAATTTATTTTTTCCTGTGTATTTTTTGTAAAAAAATTTTCACATTTCGCCTCAAAGAACTCAACTGTTCTGTTAAGACAAAGAATAGAGTATGACATTGGCAAAGAAAATTTTTCAATATGTTGTTGGCAGAGGAAGTTATGACCGTTTGAAGATCGGTAAAATATGACATTTTTCATATTTCGGCCTTACGCAACTAAAAGTACGTTTAACTTTCCTCGGTTATTTATACATTATTTTAAAGTGCTTACACTGGTCTTTCAAACGATACCACTTTTGCCGTGCCAACTGAAATGTACAAACTGTTTTTGGACCTCAAAAACGCTAAAAAACGTCAAAAATGCCTTGTTTTGAGGGCCTTCACTGACCTTACGGCAACAACTTACCACAAATTTAACATTCATTTTGTAAAGTTTCAACCTTCTATATTTCATATACAAAAAGAAAATTGGAGTTCAACCATTTCTGTTAAGAGTTTTGGCTCACAGCAACTTCCATGTCTTGAAAATCCGCTTAATTTTTGATGCCGCACTTTCAACTTTAGGGGTCCATAAAAACTAAACAACTCAACTTTAGAGCAAAACATTCTGGATTTGGTCTTTCAATAAGATAATAAACATTTGGTAATTTTTAAGAGAAAATCTGAGAGGTCATGAATCACCCCATAATGCTACCGATTATGACTAATTACTCACTGCATCAATAACTTACCTTCGAAAATTAGGATATGTCCCCTTTTTAGGTATTATATTCCTTTTCTTTATAAGGGCAAACTAAAAATATGTTGGAAACCTTGTATATGTTATAGTATGTACATATTATCCACCTTTTACATCTGTTCTGTTGTATTTTGAAAAAGAAATCTTTACTGTAAGTTTAAAACTTCCTTATCCATTCTTTATTACTTTGCTCTACTTAATATAGGTCTCAATTTTTATTAAAATTGGTTTTGTCTATTGCTTTACCAACGAGGTATTTGAAAATTCACATTAAACCTTGAGGTTTGCATAAAATTCTATCCATAAGTTTGATATGCATGTGAAAGGTACAAAAAAAAAAAAAAAAGATTAAATTTCTGAAAGAAAAAGATTTTTACTCATTTCCAGACAGTTGGTACAGACTTCTTGGATCTAAGCCAATATAATTGCATCCCTGTCCATGAAGAAAGAACATATATACAATAGATTTTTTTTTCTTTCTTTCTTTCAACAGCAAGGAGCAGTTGTAGATTTTCCTGGGATTTTGATAAAAATTTTAGATTTCAGTTTTTGAGATAATTTCAAAATCTACTTTTGACGCAAAGGTTTGAAATATGGTAGACTTGAAATAAAATTTTTGTCAATGGAGTTTCTCATTGCCATATTATCTATTTAGAGTTCGACAGAATACATTTCATTGTAGAATTCCTAGATACATAACATTTTCTTTACTTCAAATTACTTTTCAATTTATTATAGTTGTTAAATATTTTATTTTACCTTTCAAAATGAATTATTTTACATTTCCACCCATAACTAAAAATACTGAACTGTCTCTTACTAATCAAAGAATATGGTTGTACACTAAAAAATGAATGTTGTTTCTACAATATAATACAGCTAATTTTACAGTAATAAACTGTAAAACTGCTAATTTTATAATTGTAAATTGTAAAATTGCTAGTTTACAGTTATAAACTAAAATTGCTAGTTTTAGTTTATTACTGTGCATTTTAGTTTTAAACTGGGACCTCTGCTGCCAGTACTACAGTGTTGTTTGTACAGTATAATACAGCTAATCTTATATCTTTAAGCGAACAATTCTTGTATATATACAGGGTGTCCACTCCAATCGTGGACCAATAGCTAATTTCTAAACCGTTAGAGATAAGTATATAGTTTATTTAGGAAAAAATCTCCAAATTATGAAAGGAATTTTGGGTCTATTTAATGTTTTTCAAAAAATCAAATTTTGAAAGAGTTACGAAATTTAAATTTTTATACAGCCCCCCAGTCCTATCAATCATATTTAGTAAAACATTCTTGACACTGTAACGTTTAAAACTAAAAAAAAATCACTCTTCTACCACAAAAATTGACCGAGTTATGACGTTTTGAAAAATCAAGATTTTGCATGGATTTCGATGACGTCATCGAGAGATCTCTCAAGGACCGTATGCGAAATCCTGCAAAATCTTGATTTTTCAAAACGTCATAACTCGGTCAATTTTTGTGGTAGAAGAGTGATTTTTTTTAGTTTTAAACGTTACAGTGTCAAGAATGTTTTACTAAATATGATTGATAGGACTGGGGGGCTGTATAAAAATTTAAATTTCGTAACTCTTTCAAAATTTGATTTTTTGAAAAACATTGAATAGACCCAAAATTCCTTTATAATTTGGAGATTTTTTCCTAAATAAACTATATGCTTATCTCTAACGGTTTAGAAATTAGCTATTGGTCCACGATTGGAGTGGACACCCTGTATTTCGGATCTCGAAAACGGCTCTAACGATTTTGTTAAATTTTTTTGTATTTAGATAAAGTTTTGGTTTGTGAGTTCATCTACATCGGCGTTTTTTCCGTAAAAACGCGAGTTTTTACAACAAACCAAAGACCCCGTCTTTTGTGCCTTCATTTAAAAAATTTGAGAAGCTTTCTTTCGCCATTTTCTTTTTAATTACTATTATTGTTACGGTTTCATAGCAACCACGTTGCCCCACAGTGCGCATCGTTTTAATAAGGTTGTGATGATGATGTCTCGTCCAAATCAGGTTGTGTCTCTTAAAATAAATTACATCTGTTTTAAATGTGTAATTGCAACAAAAGGGCTTAAAAATGCTTTTCAAGTTTATCTAAATAAGTACTTCGTTTCGTTTGGGGCTATATGCCCGGGTTTTTGATGAGGACTATACAATCTAGTGTTTTGCCTCCATTACGTATGATTTTTATTACATATATCTTGTACAGAAAATGTATGAAAGAGTTACATCATAAAAGAAGGAAAGTACATCCGGAGCGAGGGTGGGAGTCGAACCCACCGTCTCAGAGTTATCGGCTATACCAGTGGTTGGAAAAACTACATATTTTTTGTAGCGAACTACAACTACAACTACTTTCTTATAAATGTAGTTAACTACAGCTACAACTACTTTTTTTTTAATGTAGCGAGCTACACTACTTTTGAAATGTAGTTGCTACTTCGCTACTTTTTAAAAAATAAATAAATAAAAAGAATACACCGTTTGAGAATTGACCGAAAAAATTCGAAAAGTGGTTTCGATTAAAAAATTACGTCATTCGAATATGGAATAGAAGTAGGAATTGTCTTTGAATTTATTTGTTACTTTTCCTTTTTGTTCCTTTTTTTGCTAAATTTTGTCCTTTTTAGATTTTTTTTACAATTTTTACGAACATCCGCCACAAGAACCACCTTGTTTTCTTTCTTCGTTCTCTTTTTTTTCATTTTTTTTTATTATTTGATTTAAAGTAGTCTCTAGAAATCGCTACAAACTACTATTTTGTATCGCGCTACTCGCTACTCTACTTTTTTTAAAAAGTAGTGCGCTACACTACAAACTACTAAAAAATGTAGCTACTACAGTAGTTTCGCTACTTGTAGCGCGCTACTTCCGACCACTGGGCTATACACGCCTTAGACCGCTCGGCCACTAAAACCCCAAATAAGTACTTTGAACTTAAGGAAAAAACACGATTTTACAAACCTCTTTTTTTTAACCGAGCGCCAGGTACTTTAATGTTAATAAACTGCAGCATTGTTAATTTTACAGTAATAAACTAAAATTACTAGTTTTGCAGTAATAA